>PUQB01000316.1:130270-289804 GCA_003024785.1 Selaginella tamariscina | reverse complement strand
CTCTGTAGGTTTTCATGTGGATTGCTTATCTCTTATTCATCCAAAGTAAGTTATCCTATGAATGTATTTTTTACATGCTGCTTTCTTCACACCTACCCTACTTAATGTATGTCCCACATTTTCTTAATTGCGTAAGTGGTTTGGCACAATCCCACTATATTAGGGTTAGCCTTTTTGACCTAATGATTACTTGCCTTAAACCCTACCCCAAAGGGTTAGAGCAATGCTAGGGTTAGATCAACCCTAGGGGTTGATGTCAAACTCACACAACACCCAAATTCAACCTAATGTTTAATGATAACCACTGAACATCCTTAAACACATAAGTGCACTAGGTGGGGTTGTTTCTCATTACATCTAAAGGCTTAGAAAATTTACTTTAGTAAGTAAAAACATTCACGTTCAAAGTAAAGAGAAAACTATGACAAACACGCACAATGATGAACGATGAAGTGATAATTTTGCAATGCTAATGCCCATTGTGACTACATTACAATATGATAACATTTCACTAATGTAGAAAAACCATGGATAAGCATGGAACTTATGAAATATCTAAACAAACACTAAACATTCCTTGTTTGTATTCAAATAATTAAGTTCTAGACCACTAAGACTTTGACTTGTATATGCAATAAGATGTCATTCACTAAACTCTAGATCTTCTTGCATAAAATCAACACCCAGACCAATATCTAAAGCATCAATACAAAGAAAAAGGATGAGAGAAATCAAGGTACTAATGGAGAAGAGGGCCAGAGTTTAAGAGGTAAATAAAATACTCAAAGGAGGACTAACACTTAGAAGACCACGAGAAAGAAGAGGAACAAAACAAAGTATGTAGTAGAGCCATTTTATCAACCAATTGAAGTTTATGATGTGCCTTTGGAATTGAAAACTCTTTCTATCTTTGCTAAATCTAAATAAACATTTTCATAATTTTTTACTATGACTTTAAAGGTTAATTGTTGTTACATACTAAATTATATTGACAAGCCCTAGGTGTAAAGGAAACATAATAGTTTAATGCACCTGGATATCCAGCCTAGTGCTTTAAGTGTTAGCCTACAACAAAAGTGGAAAAGGAAAGAAAAAAAAATATATATTAATTGCTAGAGATCGGCCAACAATTGGTGTTAAACCAACTTAACCCTAACCTCCTTTATATACTAAGGACCTTGTGTCCCTAGACTACCAATATAAATCTGAATTTGGACATCTAGTTCTAAATTTATATTTGAATCTAATCTAAATTTGAATTATTAATTCCTTATTCTAGAATATTTTAAAAGAATATTCTAGTGTTGACATATACCAATATCAACATTAACTTGGTATATTTTGGTGATTCATGACAGCATACCCCCACTTCAACGGCAAGTTCCACGAGTTAGACTGGAGTTAGATCAAGGCTTGTCCAAGTATTGAGCATGGAATGCGATAATGACTCTTATTAAGTATTATTCAGGTTCTCCACATGTAGTCACTAAAAGAGTAACTGACCCAATTAACAAGGTAGTAAAGCTTACCCCGAAAAAATTTGAAGTCCAAAATAACGTTAACTTCATATTTAAATTCACCATCAAGCTTGACAGGTAATGGCAGTGGTACTATACGATCGGGAATGGTACTAGGTGTGTATGACTTAATGACGAACACATGAAAGATGGGGTGGATCTTCATAAAAAAAAAGTTGAAGACAATGCAACTTCGTTGACTTTATTAATGATTAAAAATGAACCAAGGTATAAATAATTAAACTTTTAACATGGTTAGGTAGTCCTTAAACTACATCGAAAGAGCCATACTCGATTATTAACTTGAAAAACATGGGCAATTTGACGGTGTCAGTTAGCAACTACCACAATGGAGATGTATAAAGAATAGGGATTAACTTGTAGAGGCATGCACCAAGTTGTTATATGCAAATTTTGTAAGGGGCAAGAATTTGACCCAGTTATTTTACTAGTAATTGCTAAAGCACCAAATGTACTACTCCAAAGTCTGAATAATTCACGCAGATTGACCATTGGTTTGTGAATGATACCTTGAAGATAAGGTACACAATTAAAGATAATATCATTTGGTAGACGATGCAACTAAAAACCTCCTTAAGCATCAACTTTGTTGTTTTCTCACTTGTAATGAAATGATGGACTTAATACATGGGAAAACTGAACCATATTAAAAAATCGGTCCATCGTATAATCAAAGCCACATTAAACTCCTTAGATTAAGGAAGGTCAGTAATGAAGTCTATAAAATTGTATTATAAAGACTAATTAAAATTGACAATGGTTAAAGCAACCCACGCGGATAATGATAAATAGCTTTAGACCGACAACAAACAAAGGATGAATGCATTAGAATGAATAGTGTATGTACTTCTTATCCATGGATTAGGTGAATATATCATCGTCGTCACTGACTATTAATTATATCAAGTTTCTTTTACTTTCCAAGCAGCGATAGCACCAAGTAGGCGATTCTTCCAGCTAATAAGCATTGAGTCACCATCTCTAGTAAGCTTAAAATTCTTATGATATGTTCCGACCATCTCTTTACACTTCGTATTCACATCGGGCCTGCTTAAAAGTGTGACATGTATATGGATGTGTATATGTACAGTGTACACACACGCACGCACCTGAGCGTGTTTTGCTTAAAACCAGCGTTTTCCATCAAGCTTTGCCAATGTTTATGACTCTCTGGCCTCTCTTTCCGATCCGTTCCTTCACATGCCAAGTTATACATCAAATCTAGACCGTGGCTCATCTCCATAAGCTGTCTCTCCACACGTTCACGTGGCATCGTCGCCTCAAAAGAATCGAAAACTATGAATGTGTAAGTAATAATAAAGAAATCTTTTATTTAAGATGTTATTAAGAAAAAGATATAGTTTATTATTATTCTTATTTAATTAGGCACTGTAATTAAAGACAGTTTTTGTAAATTTGATTTAACTTTAGCAGTTTATAAATGATAAATGATGAAATTAAATTAAATACCTGCACTTAAGTAATCAAAATATTCCATAGCACGAGACACAAGGGATGGGGAGTTGCAGCTTGCTGTGTAGTTCGCTAGTATGAATATTCTTGGTTTCATTCTACGAATATTGGAGAGAAGCTGCTTACGTGGGCTATCTTTTAAACCAGGCTCATCATATACCTGAGAAAACAAATATAACTTGTATGCGTGTAGATATTTATAATATAAACTATTACTTAAATTTAGAATTTTTATGAATTAAAATAATTTAGTACTTATACCTGCCTCAGTCTATGAATGCACACCACAAACAGGACCTCATTATCGTTTGCAGATTGAACTTTAAGTTGTGGAGGCTGTATATCATGCCAGTTTTCAGACAATACACTGTTAATCTCAAGTGATACTCCAACTTCTTTTGCAAACGACACTAGTTTAGATTGAAGCTCCTCTACAGAAACATTCCAAGGGTGGTTTGGAAAGTCCACTCCAGTTATCCTGGTAACAGTGTATGTGATAATGTGAATTGAAGGTTAAAATTTGTGTAAATATGGTAAGGTTGCCTAAACAGGTAATATGATAAATTTTGTTGGAAAGTTTCATACATACATCTGAAATTTATCATATTTACACATGTAATCCTAGAATTTACATATATACCCTTATGTATAAACTCCTAAAATTTACATATATACCCATCTGAAAAGTTTAAATTCACATATAAAACTTCGAACATTGTGTTTTTAACTTTTAAAATAATAATACTTAATTAAAAATATATATTTAATTCATATGAAATAAAATAAAGTTTATTAAGTGTTAAATATTAGAAGTATCATAGTAGCAGATGTTAAAAGGATGGTCTATTTTTACAATAATTATATTATATTGCAATACAGATATTTAATTGGCTGCATTTTAAAGCAAAATATAATAAAATACAAATTAATTATATTTTTAATTAATTTTTCTTGAAAAAATTGAAATGCATGAAATTTTAAACTTAATATAAAATTTCAAAGGGGTATATAATTTTTTCCTAAAAGTAATGCCAGACACGTTAAATACATTAAAGAGAAATTAGATTTTATAATTATAATTATATATATAATAAAAACCTGAGTTTTGGAGGTCCTCCTGGACGTTCGGATAAGTCTTTAATAAGGCATAGGTACAAAAAACCATGCCCAATACCGTAGCTAATCACATGAATACTCCCTGCATTGGCAGCCTCATCAAGTATTGTCTGATTTGTGAAGAAAACGGGCAAACCAGACATTGGAGTGACCTTCCGAACTCCCTTCAAATATTACACATATACAACGTTAGATATAAACATTATATACGTTAATATAAGCTACACACGCACACACACACACACATATATTTACACACACCTGGAAAGCACCGAAGTTCTCCTTCATGCAAAGACGAGCGCTAGTAAGTGCGTTTAAAAGTAAACTGCCAGTATCAGTGATACGTGCAACTAATGCTTCAGCAAAGTGATGGGCTAACCTCTCATTTGTATTCCCCTTTGGGGAGGCTTTTAATCTAATTAATGGTGTTAAAACTTAAGGGTAAAGATAACAAAACCCAATATACCTTAAATGCTGAATAATAGAATACGCTTTCTCTGTATCCTTCACTGTAGCTGCTTTTGCACATTGTTTGATTAAATTAAGCAGTAGCTTGCGTTCTTCAACGTGTTCATCTTGGGTTTCCTGATAATTACAGTACCAATACTAAGTGATATAAAGATGTATACATACACATAATAATAATAATAATAAATTTTATTATTTATTATGGTAAAGTTGTGCATTAAACTTATTACAACATTCACTACATACCGGATTTGAATTGACGTAATCCTGCAGAGATTTGATATATTGTTCTACTCTTTCTTCAGGATAATTAGGGTATCACACTCTGTCATTAGCATATCTGCTAATCCATTTGGATTAGATCCGCTGTCGTCCATCGAGTCTGTGTGTATTCTTGCTTGTTCATCTTTGTCTCCAAATTCACTCCAGAATGTATTGTTATTTTGCTCCATTTATATCAATGAATTGCTGACTAAAACTATGAATCTATAACCAGGGTGCAAGTAAGAAAAGAATATCTTATATAAAAAGACAGCAGTCTTTTTTGAAAAAATGGGAATGCTACTCGCATAATACATAATTATATGTAAAGATTAAGGATTAAACCCTTAAACACCTGTTTAAAGTGTTAACAATGTCTCAAGTCTACATGACTTGACCACGTGCGAGACTATATAGATGTGTGTGTTCTTATCCATCTTATTAGATCAAAGCTACACGTATACAAACATGTATGTGTGCATTTTAATGTGCATATTTGGAGCTTAAAGATGCAAGTTTTGTAACTTAACCGTGCCGTTTTACAGCTGTAAAACACAACAACACACACACACACACACACACTTCCTGTGGCATATGTGTGTGTGTGTTCATGTTTGCACAATCAAATTTAATGTTGTAATCAAATCATTCGCAACTGCTAGAAGAACTACGCACACTTCTATAGCATTTATATATTTGCTGGCTTTCTAGAATATGCAGTACTTGTGTTTGTGCTGTTATATAATCAAGAACACAATAACAGAAATATTGAGTTGAATAGAAGAAGCTAATATACACATATCAGATATTATATACATCCATACACACACATATCCAATTGAGCATACGTGTGTATACTAAGTTGCTGTGTATATATTAAGTCTGGTACAAGCTGCTATATATCATAAACGTTGAATTATATAATAGACTCTTCTATACATTTAGCATGGACTTTAAACATTGGAATAATATATTAATCACTAAGTTGCATATTTTCCTATTTATTATACGATAGTAATAATAACATAAATGTATTTAAGTTTGCATTGAGGATATATTAGGGTTATTATTTAGTATAGTCATGAAGTTTTTAAGATATTTACATATATGTGCGGACCGCGTACACGTCGCACTGATCCGACCGTTGGCTATAATTCCGGCAGTAAAATGACCGTAACTTCTAAAGTTTCTTTTTGATATAGTAATTTTATATATATATATATATATATATTTGTATCTCTTAATACAGAGTCAATTCTTTTGTTTATATATAATTCTTTTCTGTATATATATACACACATGTATGTATGTTGTACAAATGTTTGGATATTCGAACAAATTTTACTCTCTCTCTCTACATACACACAGTCATGCACATGCATGCACGTTTCACACAAGGCAACTACACAAGTATTTCGTGCTTCTGCATGTACATATCTATATATTAAACATAAACATAAACAAAATAAAACTTTGTTTATCTTGTTATAAACTATAAAGAAATCTCTTTACAAGTGAATTATAAAAACTCTGAAATTAAAAGAAAAATAATCTAGAAAGTTCTTATATAATATTATTATTACTTCATTTCAAATTTTTTAATTATTTACATTTTAAATGTTGATTTTTATTTCAAACCCTGTACACAAATTAAAATTTTCTACTTAGTTTTTATAGATCATTTTGTATAGTAGAGGGTCTTTATAATTCAAGAAGTTATGAATGCATATATAAATTGAAGAGTCAAAGAAGTTATGAATTGTTAATTGAAGCAACTTCGTCTGTAAGAGAATCAAGCTAGGAAGGTATTTACCTAAAAACATTTATAATCAACATCTAAAAACAAAAGGACTATTAATATGGAAAGTCTAACGCACATAAAACTTGAATTTTCAGAAAATAAGTGTCACCCAAAAATGATGAATTACTAATTGTAAATCACATTATGACATCATTAATTGTATACTGTAATACATAGCATGGTCATCCAATGGTCATATGTATGTGTCAATACCATTTAATTAAATAATAATAAAAATTTCAATGATTGTCATTTCACATTATATATAAACATATTATTAATGAAGTGAGTCATACATGAATCAAATGTGTTTATTTAAAAGTTTTTATTTATAGTAATTCATTATGTTTCTTCAATTTTTAAATACTTTCTGAAAAAACTTTTGAATACGTGTGAGTTTACTTAATGAAATCTCACTCTCACAAAGTGAAATTTAATTGTCATGCACACATATAAGCCATTCACTTCTTCATTTGTGTATCTTCACCAATGTGAATTTGATGTGTCTCTATAAGTCTAATGTGACGTAGATTTAGGTGTTGGAGTTTTAACCTGAAGGGCTAGCATCTGGCATTAACACCTTGTATAAACAATACTAAGTTTTCTAAGGCAACCCTAAGAGTCTGACTCAGATGTTTAGATAGGCATGATACTTACTTAGGTCTCCTAGAATGATTACCCTCAAAACCCTAAAAGATAACCCAAGTAGACTTTAGAATTTACCCCAAGAGACCTAAAAGGGCTCATTCCTTAACCTCACCAAGGAGATGTGTCTCATACATACCCTTGTGACAAAGCTAAGGCATTATCACGTCTCTCTTGAGGAATCACCCTCGTCTAAAAGTACAACCCCTTTTAGGCAGCAAGGGGTACCATAAATCCCTAATGGTTTGAGTGGCCAAGTCATACCTTAGATCTAGGGTTCATACTTAGTGAGGATATGACTGTGCATTGTAGGCAAACATGAGTGTTCTACTAAGTAAACTTTCTAAAGTTAGGTTTGGATAACCATAAGTATACAGCCTTGTGAGTAGGGTTGCCAATGGGGTGGGTTGGGCTGGGTCAGGGCTTGCCCATGACCCGACCCATAGCTCTTTATGTGGCCTTGACCAGGCTGACTTGACCCATCCCAATACTTGCAAATCTTGGCCTTGACCTAACTTGACCCATTGCTTGCGAGCCCCGGCCCTGGCCTAACCCGGCCCATTAAATCTAGATTGAAACCCACAAGGTTCAGTGTTTTCTCTAGTAATCTAGCCCATTTACTAACCCTTTGCAAGTATAGGACAACATAGCAATAAGAACTTCTATTTTAATGTATTTTTAAATATAAAAGAGAGTAAAAAAGTAGATTGCGCTTTAGACATGGGTAGAAAATCAAGGTGTCATATGTGGTGTTGCATTATCCCACGTTTTGCCACATGGTGCCACCTTCTTTAGGTCATTGCACATAATTTAAACGAGTCACTAGGTCGGGCTAGGTCACACACATGTGGCTTCAACCCAGCCCATTTACTAAATGGGTCAAAATAATTGGCCCGACCCAATCCATGGGTCAAAAAAAACTCTGGCCCAGACCTAGTCTGTGATAGGTTAGGTCGGGTCAATCCATAGTAACCCACCCCATTGGTAGCCTTACCTGTGAGTGCCTCACGAATGAGCTCTTATTAATGAGTTTAGGTCGGATACCCCCTAGCCGAATGTGCTTAATAACACATCCAATTATGAGATCTTACCTCTCTTGAACAAATGCCCAAGCTTGGCACCCTAATGCAAGCACAAGCTCGCTTGCTTGCTAGAGTATCTAACCACTGTAAAACAACCAGCCGGCATAGACGAGAGATGGACAGAGCGGTCAAGCGAGGAAGGTACAACATGTACTGACTGATAATGATAGTTATTAGGCAGTGCTTAACCTATGCATAGATATGATCGTTCGGATCAACTACAATGTACTCAAGATAACATGCATGAGAAAGGTGCTTAAATGCTATAAGTAGGACGTTGTCATAGGGCAACAGACCAATGATAGAGTGCCACTTGAACTAGGGTCTAGCACTGGCCAACCCATTATATAAGCAAGAAGGCTGGTGTTGGCTTAAGGGTGGTTGTGACAACCAAAGAAAAATCTTATCCTTGATTGGGTTTAGGGTCTAGGGTCTAGGGTTTAAGTTTAAAACAAGATAAGTGATATATATAGAGTTATCCCAAGACAAAATCCCCTACACTTTAACTGGGGAACGTTTCTTTACATTGTGAATAGTGATTTTTGCACACAAGAAAGTTTTCCTATGTTAACACATGGTGACCATGGAGGGATTTCACCATTGTTGTGTAGGAATTTGTGAAATTCCTAAGTGAGAAGTGATATATGTGAAATAGCTTTGAAAAAAGTAGAGCTTAAATGCAAGTTGTAACTAAAATGGGCATGGTATAGTCCCATTTCCTAATAATTAGCAATTTTAGCTATTTAATTAGCATTTTCTAATATTAAAGGAATATTCTTTAGAATATATATTTGAAAACAGAATATTCTTTAGAATATTCTATTTTGTATTTGACTCTTTAATAAATTATAGCATTCATTGAACAAAAATTAATAACATTATAAAAGTAGAAAGTATTAAATTATATAATATATTGCCTAATATAACAATTAAGGAAGAGCATAAGAGGTACATTATATAAATATTGATGTTGTTATTAAAATATTAATATTTAAATAAATTATTAATTAAAAATTTGTAGTAGTAATAATATATATAAAAATCCTATAATAATATAGTCAATCTTCCATATCATTTTTTAAATTTATATAGTTAAGTATACAATTTGGTACTATTATTAAAGAGTTTATAATATTATGAATATTAAATATATGATATTTTATAATTTTGTAATTGCTTTAAGCTTCAGAAAACATACATTCCCTTGCAGTTTTGTTAATCGTGACTTTATCAACGCTTCTTGACATCCACCCATATCGAATGGATTTAACATTTATAAAACATGCTGGGTCTTTTTGATTGGGAGACCATGTTTTCTCTAGGCATCCATTATATCTTTCGCTCTCCTTCTCGTGTCGCCTTTTTTGTGGTTTGAACCATGCAACCTTAACAATACTATTTTTTGTGATTACTTCAGGTGTGTCAATAATTTGACCCATCCAAATAGGCTGATTATATGACGCATCTGGAGTAATGAGAACCATCATTAGTTTTTGAAGATCCTTGCAACAATCAAAGTATGCTTTAGGTTTTTGGTTCCTTTGTCCAACAAAGTGTGGGGTTTGCACTTCCACATCACTACTGGCTTCTATGTCGTCTGTGCTCAGTGATGTCATTTCAATCTCCTCTCGCCACCTTGTTTTAGGCCAGAAAGGGTGTTGCAATTCTGTACTTGTGACAGTAGGCCCTTCCAACTCTCGAACAACAGTCTCCCAATAGTTGACCACATGCTTATATAGTTCTGAGTAACCAGTTGCCTTATCAGAATTCTTTGGCATCGATTTTTGAACCCATGCCACATATTTTTTGATGCCATCAATAATAACCTCTTGTTCCTTGAGCTGGGCACTCAATGGAATAGGGTCTGGTTGTCCTTCTGGGAGAAGTGGCTTTCCATCCTCTCCACTTTTGAAGAGCATTAAGCCCTCTTTCGGTAACCACTCCTGCTCTGATGGCCGTAACTTGTACTGCATAATAGGTATACCATCTCGTATGGAGAAAAAGAATTGTAGCGGCACAAGGTGACCAACTAAAGAATCACTCCCTTCTTTTATATACTCCTTGAGAAATTTTTTGAAGTCTGGCACCTCAGTCACAAGCAAAGCACAACTTTTTTTGGAGATGCAATTTTCAAAAAGATTCATCATATGCGGTAAGGTAAGTGCACTTGTCCTTTTTGTAGAGTTGGAGACCTTGCTGAAGAACGCATCAATATCTTCATGAGTGTGACCAACCATAAGGAAACTGAGCGTGATTGTTTCAAACACACCTTTGGCAACAAGCATTGACAAGTATGCTAGCACATATCTAGAAAATAAAAGTAAGTATGAGCTTGAGAAACCCTTAAGTAAAATGATTTACCTATTTTTGTTCTCGCCTGCACAATTATCCATCTGTAAAAGCAAATGACGAGGAAGCTTATTTGATGTTGAGGACACATGTACACTATTTGAGCTAGATCCCTCCACTGAACCTGAACTCTCAACAGGGCCATCTGTTTTTTGTGCAGGTTGCTGACAATGCCTCTCATATTCCCAAGTAGCCTCAAGTGCAGACGTGTTCATGAGAGCATTATGTAAAGGTTGAAGGTGTTGTTTCTTCACTTTGAGATCACTGATAGGATTTGTCTGAGAGTGGGCTTCAAGGTTTCTGAAACACATGGCTAACGACCCAATAGTGAAATTGGAGTCGCTAGACCAATGTGGAAGTGAAAAGTGTCCATATGACTCACAACCGTGTCCATGTGTTAGCACACCTGTTAAAGAAATCGGAAGTTTCATGACATTTCCAAGGCACTTTGGTGTTGCAAAGAGCTTTGGAATGCTGGTCTTTGAATGATCCATCTTGTCATGGATCAAGCACAGATACTCTGATGGGCGTGACACAGAAAGCATGCGGTGTGCATAGTACTGAGACCGACAAGTTTGTTGTGCAATCATGTGGGCCTCCATCTTCCTTTGAATGGTAGTGATCTCCACCAAGGTTTTTGCACAAGCCTCTGCAGCCTTCAATGATGTACAAGTGTCACACTTAGAAAAGCTAGAGTGTTTTGCAATCTCCACATCCTTAAAATGAGTATTCCATATGTTGTTGAAGGTACCAGTGCAGATTGCTTGGAGCCCCATCAAACTGAGGCACTTGTTCACATGTTCACACAGTTTCAATTGAGTGTAGATTGAAGGTAAAACCTTGAGATTTTCCCTGACCCCTGCATTTGTGGTTCGGCATTTGTGAGGCATCCTGTCTGCATTTGCTTCCACAAAAGCCTTGAGTATCTCTATGGCTGCCATGATGTGAGAGCGGGTTTTGACCAAGCCAGTGTTCCCATGAACTGAGGTTCGCGCTCCATCTAGCCACTCATCCCTCCGACGGTAGAACGTGGTCTTTGGGATCCCGTATATACTGTACCAAGCTTTGAAGCAGATGGCCACCTTATTAAATACCATGGATGTACTCTGATAACCTGTGTCCGAGGCCATTCCATCAATACACCCAGTTAGTGCAGCATATACAAACTCATGCCTTTGCTTTTGGGTGAGCATACGAAAGACATGTCTACATTGGGTAATTTCATTCCGGTCTGCCATCTGACAACACTTCTTCTTGCAACAGTCAATCGTGGAAATGCTCGTAACACTTTCGGAAGATGTAGGATCCATCTTTACCCTCTTGCTGAAACTTGCAGGGGAAGATCTACAACCCATGAATCGCCTTTTTCTTACAATAGGACCAATGCAAGGAACCTCTTCAAATATGAGTTGTTCTTCCGGGTTGTTATTATTGAAATCCAACCCAGAATATGTTGAACCATCTTGCCGTCTTAATTCAGATGTTCGCCACCTCACGAGGGATCCAGGATACAATGTGCCATTAGGTGAAACCTCTGTCACAACTACACCCACGAAGTCGGACCCTAGTTTCTCTTCTGACACTGCTTCCATTGGATTTATAGCTGTGATGATGCCTCTTCCGACTTCAATCTCACGAAGAAAGAGAATCACCTCATCCATCACAGCAGGTAAGCCATCATCTGGTAAACTCGTGTTACTATTTGTTTGTGACTCTGCATATTCTGTGTCAGCCTTGACTTCATCCAAATTCCACAATACAGGAGAACCCTCCTCAAATTCCATTCCCAGAACCTCAACATGCTTGAAAATGGTGTTCACCCATACGTACACACAAGATCCTTGGGAAATATTGTGACATGATGCATTATTATCTCGAACTTCCACAGTTCCAATGCCAACTATCTCGTTGTTCCGAAGAAGACATACTTTATCTCCAGTATTAAACATATTGTCCTGCACATAAATAATTGTATTATTTATGATATCTGTTTATGCAATATTTTTAAGAAATCTGAATTACGGTTACTTAATAATATGCATATGCAATAATACATAATTATGTTTAGAGATAATATCTCATGTTTGATTAATACAACTGATGGGCGGGATTAATCCCGCCCACGAATCCCTCCGACGAGGAACGGTCGGCGGGATTAATCCCGCCGCCGACTCAACCCCTTCGGAGAGAGTCGGCGGGATTAATCTCGCCTTGGACTCCCTCCGACAAGGAAGAGCCGGCGGGATTAATCCCGCCGCCTCTTCCTCCTCGGGGGAGTCCGGCGGGATTAATCCCGCCGACTCTCTCCGACGAGGAAGGGAGTCCGGCGGGATTAATCCCGCCGCCGACTCAACCCCTTCGGAGAGAGTCGGCGGGATTAATCCCGCCTTGGACTCCCTCCGACAAGGAAGAGCCGGCGGGATTAATCCCGCCGCCTCTTCCTCCTCGGGGGGAGTCCGGCGGGATTAATCCCGCCGACTCTCTCCGACGAGGAAGGGAGTCCGGCGGGATTAATCCCGCCGACTCATCCTCGCCGGAGAGAGTCGGCGGGATTAATCCCGCCGGACTCCCTTCCTCGTCGGAGGAAGAGGCGGCGGGATTAATCCCGCCGGCTCTTCCTTGTCGGAGGGAGTCCAAGGCGGGATTAATCCCGCCCACAATTCTTACGACGGGGAATGGGTGGCGGGATTAAATCCGCACATAACTATCTCCAAAACTATGATTTCAAAGAGATCTCGGGATAAATCCTGTCCCCAAATCTTTAAAACAGTGAAGTGGTGGCGAGATTAATCCCGCCACCCCTTCCCTGCCTCCTAAAATGGTTGGCGGGATTAATCCCGCCGACAACTCTTTCTAATAAATTCTGGTAACTCTTCAACCGTTGAGAAGGTTATCGACGGGATTAATCCCGCCACTCTTTTTCAGTGGCGGAGAAGCATTGCCCGAGAGATGGTGGCGGGATTAATCCCGCCACCTCTTCAATGAGGCGAAAAAGAAATGGCCGGATTAATCCCGCCGCCCCGGTTAACCTAGAATATTAAGTTAAAAAGATATTTAAACGGGATAAATCCCTAACGGAATATATTATAATCCTAATGCATTTCTAAACCTCTAAATTGTAATTTTAAGAGAGAATGTAAGAGAGTGAATCTTAATAAGTATTTTTAAATTTGTTTATAATACTTACTTGTAAACAGCACTGAAGGCGCCGTGGTTTCCTATAAAGAATAACACCCAATTTAATCTCGCTCCTGAGATGATCACTATGAAGAAAAAAGAAGATCTAAAGAGTGAAAAATACAGAAATGAAGAAACCCTTGCCGGAGAAAGAACCAGATCTGAATTTGAGTGGGAAATTAAATGCAATTTCAAATTTACATGTCAGACCGACAATACATATGTCAGAAATTCAAAATTTTTAAAAAGAACAGAAAATAAAATTTAAGATGAGTTGACACAAATATCCGACACTCTGACATATATACTCTCCAGTTCCAATGAGTATTTTAAAATTGCATTTAATGTTATTCAAGTGATTCAAGCTGTTTAATATTACGAAATTTTAGACTATATTCTACATTCTTAGTATTCAAGTATATTTATATTATATATATATATATAAATATATACTTATACAATAAATAAATTGATATATTATTATGTATCATTTAAAATATATTCATAGTCTGTTTATTATTATTATTTTCTTAATTAATCAAGTATTTAGTTTTCATTTCCTAGTATCAATGGGATATTCTTTAATATTTTATTAATATTTGAAGAATATTCTAATATTAAACCTGATTATCATAATTAAATTAGTCTTGTTCTTAATTATTGCAGTAATTATTCTACATTTGTATATATTAATGGGATTTTCTCAATTAATTTGTTATTATTTCAAGAATATTCATGTGTTAAACCTTATTATCAATATTAAATTAATACACACTATGAACATATTTTAAATTATACATAATAATACATCATTTTATCTAATATATAGTCATTAATAGTTTTAATAAATATATATTAATATCATTTCCTTAATTACTTGAGTAATTAATCTTCTTTATATTAATGGGATATTCTTTATTATTTTCTTATTATTCCAAGAATATTCCAATATTAAACATGATTATGATAATTAATTTAGTTAATTATTTGAGTACTTAATTTACATTTGTATATATTAATGGGATTTTCTCAATTAATTTCTTATTATTTCAAGAATATTTCAATGTTAAACCTTTTTATCAATATTAAATTAATACACACTATGAACATATTTTAAATTATACATAATAATACATCATTTTATCTAATATATAGTCATATATAGTTTTAATAATATATATTAATATCATTTCCTTAATTACTTGAGTAATTAATCTTCTTTATATTAATGGGATATTCTTTATTATTTTCTTATTATTCCAAGAATATTCCAATATTAAACATGATTATCATAATTAATTTAGTTAATTATTTGAGTACTTAATTTACATTTGTATATATTAATGGGATTTTCTCAATTAATTTCTTATTATTTCAAGAATATTTCAATGTTAAACCTTTTTATCAATATTAAATTAATATATATTATTAAAACTATATATGGCTATATATTAGATAAAATCATATATTATTATGTATAATTTAAAATATGTTCCTAGTGTGTTTATTAATTTTATTTTCTTAATTATTCGATGTTTGTTTTGCACACATATATAAACACAATCATAAATTTACACACGCATTACAAGAACTTACAAAAACACATATGCACACACAGCACAACCCTAAACCAAACTGAAGAAATATGTTGCTTCTTTATTGAAAACATCATGTTCAACGCATGTATGATATATGTACTCAATCTGTGTATATGTAACACATTGAATTTACATGTGTAATATTTATATTAAGCTTGTTGGGAGCAAACCCTAAACCCTAAACCCTAAACCCTAAACCCTAATATGTAACACAATGAATTTACTCATGTAATATGTATGTATGTCTGTGTGTATACACGTGTGCATGTATATATGTGTACTCTGTATGTATATATGTGTACTTTCTGTCTTCTCTCATACATACACACCATGCATGATCCATGTTAATATGTACTGTCTCTCTTCTCTCAAACATACACACCATGCATGATCTATAATATGTACTCGGTCTCTCTAATATTATGTACTAATATGTATGTATGTCTGTGTGTATAATACACACCATGCATGATCCATATTAATATGTACTGTCTCTCTTCTCTCATATACTATGTATGTATATCTGTGTATAATATGTGTAAGTATATATGTGTACTAATATATGCAATGTGTACAAAAATAATTTTTCAACACTCTCTCTTCTCTCATACATACACACCATGCATGATCCATCCTAAATCCAAAACCCTAAACCCTAAACCCTAAACCCATGTAATATGTGTGTATGTCTGTGTGTATACACGTGTGTATGTATATATTATGTGTATTAATATATGCAATGTGTACATGGACACACACATGTTAAATCCCTGCATGATTTATATTTTTGAGGTGTATGTGATACACTCACACACACGCACGCGCTAATAATATAATGAAAGAATATTCGTTTAGGGCGAATCTATATTTTATTCTTTTTAGGGTTTAAGTATATTCTCAGAAGGAATATTCTATTAGGGTTGATATATATATTTAACCTTTAGGGTTTAGGTATATTCTTAGGGTTTCAAGAGGCGGCGGCTGTGAAATCGGCGGCGGCGGCTGTGCACACAGGTGAGATCTGTGTGTGTGTGTGTGTGTGTATGTATGTATATATGTATAGGAGTGTGCGTATAATTTTTTTCTTAGTTTTATCTCTCGCACACACACGCACACTCCTGTGTATGTATATGTGTCTGTATGATTTATTTGTTTCGCTCACACACGCATACACACGATATACATATACACATATATATATATACCTATATACATATATACATACATATATTATGTGTACCAGTATCTGTAAATTTTTTTTATTGATCTTGCTTTACACACACACACACACACACACACACACACACAGATATATATATATATATATATATATATATATATATATATATATATATATATATATATTATATGTGTACCAGTATCTGTAAATTTTTTTTTATTGATCTATCTCTCCCACACACACGCGCACTGCTTTACACACACACACACACACACACAGATATATATATATATATATATATATATATATATATATATATAATCAATGCATATTAACAAATAGTATACAACACTAGTTTATATATATGCTTATATATTCATAATATACACACATATATATGTGTGTGTTTATCAGTATAATTTTATTTATTTATTAGTTTTATCTCTCGCACACACACGCACACTCCTGTGTATGTATATGTGTGTGTGTGTGTGTTTGTTTATCTGTATGATTTTATTTGTTTCGCTCACACACGCATACACACAATATACATATACACATATATATATACCTATATACATATATACATACATACAACACTAGTTTATATATATGCTTATATATTCACAGACTCTCTCTCTTTCTCTATAGATTATATATCTATATACACACATATATATGTGTGTGTTTATCTGTATAATTTTATTTATTTATTAGTTTTATCTTTGGCACACACACGCACACTCCTGTGTATATATATATGTGTGTGTGTGTGTTTGTTTATCTGTATGATTTTATTTGTTTCGCTCACACGCATACACACGATATACATATACACACATATATATACCTATGTACACACATATATTAGGTGTACCAGTACTGTATAAGTTTATTTATTTATCTATCTCTTGCACACACACGTACACTCCTATACATACATACATACATATATATACACACACACACATATATATGTGTGTGTTTTTATCTCGCTAAGCCCCTCGAGCGGCGGGATTAATCCCGCCGCTATATAGTTGGGGCCATGGCGGCGGGATTAATCCCGCCGCCGAGGCCCTTCAGGCATGGGTGAGCGGCGGGATTAATCCCGCCGCCGAGGCCCTTCACGCAGGCTATGGGCGGCGGGATTAATCCCGCCGCTCTACGACAAACCGAAGAGCGGCGGGATTAATCCCGCCGCCCATAGCCTGCGTGAGGGGCCTCGGCGGCGGGTATTAATCCCGCCGCTCATCCATGCCCTGCGCGGAATGCGGCGGGATTTATCTCGCCGGCAATGGCCTGTGTGAAGGTTCTAATGGGCGGGATTAATCCCGCCGGATTCCGCGCAGGGCATTTACAGGGAATGGGCGGCAGGATTAATCCCGCCGCTCTTCGGTTTGTCGTAGAGCGGCGGGATTAATCCCGCCGCCCAGGGAATTCACGCAGGACATGAACGGCGGGATTAATCCGGCCCCACGCTCATGCCCTTCGCGGAGGGCGGCGGGATTAATCCCGCCGTTCATGTCCTGCGTGAATTCCCTGGGCGGCGGGATTAATCCCGCCCCCACCCATCCCTGTTCAAAAATGCCGCAGCCAATATATATGTGTGAGCGCATGATTTACGAGAGGGCGGCGGGATTAGCCTCCGAACCTTCATTACCCGGTGGCGAGATTAATCTCCGAACCTTCATTACCCCATTGGTATGTTGAATCAATCCCGACTAACTCTGTCTGAGACGGAGAAGGTTTACAAAATACCAATGGAGGGAACGAGAAGGGTGGTGGGATTAATTTCACCATCCCTTACATGGTGGGCGGGATTAATCCCGCCGCGTACGCATGCCCTGCGCGGAATCGGGCGGGATTTATCCCGCCGCCATTGGCCTGCCTGAAGGGCCTAGGCGGCGGGATTAATCCCGCAAGATTTCGCACAGGGCATTGGCGTTCGGCGGGATTAATCCCGCCGACTAAGGCCCGAGTGAAGGGCCTGGGAGGCGGGATTAATCCCGCCGGACGCCAATTCCCTGCTCGGAATCGGGCGGGATATCCCGCCGCCATTGGCCTGCCTGAAGTGCCTAGCGGCGGGATTAATCCCGCCCGATTCCGCGAAGGAATTGGCGTCCGGCGGGATTAATCCCGCCGCATAGGGACCGAGTGAAGGCCCTGGGCGGCGGGATTAATCCCGCCGAGTCTTCAATGCCTGTTGGAGAATGAATCTCCCACCCTTCCTTTTTTCTCCATTGGTGAGTCGGACCAATCCCAAACGTTTCTGTCTGAACGTAGAAGGTTTACAACATACCAATGGAGAGAACTGGGAAGGGTGGCGAGATTCATTTAACCATCCCTTACATGGTGGGCGAGATTAATCCCGCCTCCTTTCTGGAGTCACTGAAGGGGTGTGAGAAATAAATCCTGCCCAGTTCTCTCTGAGACCGAGAAGGGTGGCAAGATTAATTCCGCACTCCCGTTCAAGGCCTCCAGAAAGGTGGCGAGATTAATCCCGCCCACTCTTTCAGGAGGCATTGAAGGGGTGGCGAGATTAATCCCGCCGCACCTTCCATGTGAATATATATGTGTATTAGTATATATAAGTTGCATATCTCATTTTATTTACTTTTATCATCTTTCATAATATTTCGAGTAAAAGCTAGGAATCTATGTAAAACTGTCCAGAGCTCACATTTGTGGTGGTTCTAAAACGAAATGTTATCTTTCTTTTGCACTAACACAAATGTGAGCTTCGGACAGTTAATTACGTCTACTTCTCTCTGTGTATTATTTTTGTATATTCGGGTTTATACAAGTGTGTGTGCGTTTTTATATAATTTTATTTAGTGTATTATTTTGCAGAAGGACGATTTGATCAAACAAGGAGATCGAGTCATTAGTATGGAGTCGTCGTCAAATTCTGGGTAAGAATTAAAATAAAATCTGTTATACTCGGATACTTGAACTAATCATTTTTGTATTCAGATGTGGAATTGAGGTGACATTAAAGACAAGAGCAGGAGAAGAGATGGGCAGGGGGATTCTGGAATCAACTTGGCCATATTTTAAGATAAATGGGAAGCGCATTGGAGCAACCATGGTGCTGTCAAATTAACCTCTGTCACATCTCATGGACAAGCAAAACAATGGAAAGTAGATTCGCTAGTCAAGCACCCGAAAGCAGGCTGCGAACCCAGATTGGACGATGCTCGACACATATGCCTTGTTCCATCCAATGTCACGTTCTCGGATCCAGAGGTCGTCAGTTACAACATTAATCTCGGGTGGTTTTGTCGACTTGTGGATAATGACGTTCACGTGTTCACTAATGATGTTGACCTTGGAGTTCTTCTTCAACTCAACGAAAGCCCATCTATGGAGGGGATCCATCTGGATGTCTACTTCGAAGATCTTCAGACTCATCGAGTAGGTGTATTGTCAGGAGATATTGCTTCACAATACAGAAAATCAGCAAGTGGAGCAATCTTCCCTCTTCACATTGAAGAAGAACACAGCGACATCATAAGGAGATTGAGAAGGTGGCTCGGTCTCAGGTTCTCTACAGATCACGTTCAATTTGCTTAGGAAGCTTCGGGAGCTGGAGAGTGTGCCGAGAACACTAGAACAGCTGCAGTCGGGGATCACACATGTTGATTCGGATCGCAAAAGAAAATCATCAATCGTTTTGTCAGCTGCACCTGTGGCATCTCATGCTGCAATAAGTCACAAGGAAATGATGTTGGATGATAAGATTTATCCTTGTAGGGTTAAATATTGCAGCGTCAACCCAAACTTCAATTACAGGCCACTCAACCAGGAACGTGTAGCTGAGCTCATGGAGAAGATGAAGGACGACAATTCTTATACCGTTCCACATAATGCTGTTTTGTGTCCATACTATGAAAGAAGGAAGGGTGCTGACAAAGTCTGGATCACAACACCAGAACAACTCATGAAGATTCAGACGGAGAATAAAAGATCTATCAAGTACTACATCATTAGTGGCCAGCACACAATAACGGCAGCCCAACGACTTCTCGAAAACAACAAAGGAACGATGGCAACAAAACTTTCCGAGCATACCCGTGAGAAGCTGACAAAAAGATCGGCGTTTTTAGCTAAGCCGAATCTCACAATCGAGCAGTACCATAAGTTATCGGCGGAATGGGACGCTGCCGACACCAACCACTACAACAGCAAAATATGGGAGAAGTTTAAACACACGCGAGCCGTGTGGGAATCTCTTCAGCGACCACAAAGAGCTACCGCAGGGAATACACAATCTGCGGAATACCGGGTAAGCAAATTGTTTGGGCGGGATTTATCTCGCCGGTATATTAATCTGTCTTTTTCCTCAGAGAGTTGAAGAAATTGCAGCAGTTGATTTTGCCCAGGTGGGCGGGAAGGAAACATCATTTCTGATGATGTTGATTTCTTGCCCCGAAGATAGGATCTTTGCCAAATGGTTGGGGATTATGGAATCCTTTTCAAAAGGAACACTGAAGAAGAAGCAGACAAGTGAAGGGGAGCCCTCAGAAAAGTCTGCAAAGAAACCCAGTAAGACGCCGAAGGCTAAGTCTGTTCAATCTACAAAGGATGTAGACAACGATTTCAAGCTCACATGGTTGAAGCCTTTAAATGGAACAACGATGGAGGAGATGGAAGTCTTGGCTGATTTGGTGATCGATGGCAAACTACAAATTAATAACAGCAGCCCAACCTCTCCTTTTCATCTCAAGGCAATGGAGTTGAAGACGGTCAGGCATTTCAAGGAGTGGTTGGGAATACACTGCCACAAACTGGGTTGGACCTCGACTTCAACATATGAAGAGGTTAGCAAATATTTGCATGTGACGAACGATGATATGCTTGTCGAATGGGTGAACCAATCGGAAGATCTGGCAAGAATCTATTGCACGCCAACGCCAAAAAGGAGAACATTGGGATGACGCCTTCTCTTATGGCAGTCCTTCAGCAGCGGAGAACCGAATTGAACCTTATAAAGGAGGATGCTACGAATCACGACAAGCCCTACAGATGTTTGTTGTTAGATTCGGAGACTTTATGGGGTAACATCACTGCTTGTAGGAAACCGTTTCAATTGTTCGTGATGGATCGGCGGGTGTCAAAAAATCTTTCGACAGATAGGGCACTAGAGGATCTGGTGGAGAAACTTAGCCGTGCAAGCATATACATAGAAGGTATTTATTATTGAATTCATGCTTGCGCTCTTCACTGATACCTACTTTTTCAGGTATTTATTTCTTGATTCTTGCTCATGTCACCGATACTTTTGCCTTCGCCTTCGCCAAGAAGAATAGACATCGTTGGACAGGATTTTATTGAACGATGCTAATCCCAATGCATTGATACTTGTTCACTTGGTTGTTAGGAAATGCGCCAAAACAATTTCAAGCTTCCAAATGACTGGCCAGGCATCTGTTTGCACTCCAACGGCCCTGAACCTCCATCCGATACACCGATAGGTATGAGTGACGTATTCGGCAATGTACGTTATCCAAACATTACAAGTCAAGCGGCACGGAGCATCGTCAACTTGATCAGGGGTCCTCACAGTGATGCGTGGGTTTTTGACTACTGCACTAGGGGGTCCGTCTTGAAGGAGTGTTACTTCGCATACATGTGTGTTTGCCGTTGAAAGGATAAGACCATGGTTGAGGACCTGAACAAGTGGATAGATTGGGTCTCAACTGAGTACCCCAACGATTCCATAAAGGCGTATTTGAGAAAGTTCCCTCCAGATAAGTGCGATAGCTCTGAAGGTGAATCTGGTTCAATCTCGGAGTCTGAGAACGAACAATCAGATATTAGACCGGAAGTTATCTCGAGGAGTACAGAACATTCGCACACTCCAGGACCCATGGAAACATCAATAGAAGATGCAGAAGATCTTGAACCATCTCACAAGCGGCTTAGACCTTCTTCGCCTCATTCAGAAGGTAATAGCGAAGAAGAATTGATAATGAATTGATAGAGTGATGAATAGTTGTAAATGAGTGTAACATAAGGCATTTTTGTATATTTTTTTATATTTGTACAGAAAATAAATTCTCAAGGATTAATGAAGCTTTTAGTTCAAACATGGGTCACACATTAACAAGGTAAATAATATACCTTGATAATTTTAAGGTCAGCTAATTATCATTTTGCAGATGTAATGAAATAATTGAGAACATGGATTTTCAGCATTGCCATGAGGTAAGAGAGGGGTTTGGCGACAATTTTTGTGCCACATGTCAGAATGACAGAGTTCATGCAGGAAATGGATAATAATGCAGCTCAAAACATCGTTACCATGGGGGCCACTTCAGTTTTTGCATCATCATTTTTATTGGCTTCAATTCCGAAATCAATTTCTTCAGCGCATGCAATATCTGAATCTTGTAAGGATGATGTACAATTAAATGATGAAGGGATAGGCAACGAAATAGTGGCAACGGATAAATGTGAAAGGGAGCAAACAAGTGATTTGCAAAGTATTCAAGAGGCAACGCTATCTCATGTTACTCATGGCCATATTGTGTTGTTGGATGTCAATGGTGTTCTGCTTCATCGACAAAGGCCCGAGGATAGAAAAAACAGAAATCAAACAAGGAGATTTCATTCCTTGTCATGGTAAATTTCGATATGATATTATTTTTCGTCCAGGGTTGGATCGTCTCTTTCAAAAGCTTAAGGAGATGGGTGCGCTTGTGGGGATTTGGTCATGCATGCAGATTCATAACTTAACACCGCTGTTGAGTTTACTTAAGAAACATTGTAGTGTTGCAGAAGAGGTGATTCGTAAAGATTGGATTTTTGACCAGCGAATGTGTTATAAACCTCTCGAATTTCACAATATAAGAAAGGAAAGCAAGCCATACTTCTTCAAGAATGAAAGAATAATTGGGACTCATGGGGAGATCAGTCGCTTAAGGATAACGAAGAATGCACATATCTTAGTAGTAGACGACTCTCCTCAGAAGGCTATGCTCAACCAAAACATTGCTTGTATTCATCCAATCACTTTCGATCCATATTCTGATACGATATCATGGATGAGCTAGTGAACTACTTGGATACGTGCCTCAGAAAGAAGAATCTCGAAAATTTTTGTGAGCAGTATCCACCGTATCATACATTTCCTGAAGCTTTTCTTTCTCGTGATATTGAATTTTATAAAATGAAGGATAGCAACCGGGCGCTTTATAATATTATTCTTAAGGAACGTCAGTTTTTAGATGAGCCTTTATGCAGACCTTCTCTTATCACATCTTATGTATTAACAAGGATGGCAACTCCCAATTGCATTCGTGAGAGTGTTAAGTGGTGGCAACAACATCAAGATATTGACCAAAATGATTTGATTAATCCGGAGAGTGATGATTTAGACAAAATGAAAAGATTTCTTTGTATGATAGAAAGAAAGTATTTATAAAAAATTAACATGTTGATAAGAAAATGATTTCATTTGTAATTATGTTTGATAGTATTTCTTCATTATTGTAAACTATTTTTAGAATAATATGAATATTCTAAGATATTTTAGGAATATTCCTTACTAAGTAAGGTTATTGAAGGATTAATTAATTAATTAATTAATATTTAAGGCTTAATTACATATTAATTAAATGATTAATTAATAATTAAAACTTAAGTATTAATTAGTAATTTATTTTATATTCCCATTTTCACGTATCATGCCCACTTTAGTTATATGCAACCTGCATTTAACGTGCATTTAAGTGTCACACCAAGTTTATCCTACTAAAACCACACTCACAGCTAGCCGTATTATAGCATTGTACCATGCCAATGAACCCACTTTAAGCAGGTTTGGATATTTATTCTTCCAGTTAGAGTGACCAAGAATGCACCAAACATCATTGAAACTCCATCACCTGAACTCCTTTGATGCCAAAGCTTTCCAAACCTCATATTCACCCATGAAGTCATCAATATTTACTATGCCTTGAACTAGCTCCCCATCAACCACTTAATGTCTTTTGTAAAATTCAGCTATTTCTCTTGCCTCACAATCCCATATCGCTTTAGCTCCTTCATTGATGTTAGTAAGTTGATTGGGGCTAACACTTGCATTTTTGACAACACGCTAGTTACTCCTAACTCTTGGATACGCCTCTTAATGCCATTAATTAGGATATTTGAGAATGTTACTTGGAAGTCTAAAGCTTTCTACAAGTCAACCCGTCCACCTTCCTGACCAGCTCCACATCCCTGTACATATTTCCCTTCACTGAAGCCCTTAGCTTGTGGAGTAAGCCTTTTATAAGTCCCCCGTCTAGAATCAAAGGATAACCAACAATATCCACCTGTGAACCATTCAAATCAATCTCATTCCCTAAATATTTCATCTGTATTTTCATGATTATCTCTTTGCGCAAGGGCCCAACCAAAGCCACATCAACTCAAGTATGTTGAAAGTGGAGACTAAGGTCCTTCATTACTGATAATATATCCCTTAGGAAGTGAAGTACATACAGATTTTCAAGTTTCAAAGCTGATCATAGACCTTCCATTTCCTATTCTGCCTAAGAACCTTTATAACAGGCTCAAAACATTCACAAAGCTTTGCAATTGTGCTTAACCACCTAGTATCTTATATCTACTACAACTTGAGTTTGTTGTAATCAAACTCCCGCTCCAAAGCAAGTAGCTAGGTGACCCTATTTGAGTTGTGAAAGAAGAAGGTTGCGACCTTGTTAACAAGCTTATCCATGTCCTCACAAACATGTTTGCAAAGCATCTTCCACACACAAATTTGCTCGATGGGCAACACAATGAATGGAAGTCATGTACGGATTTAATTTCGACCTTATGCACTCAACAATAGTAGCAGCATCACAAGCACCACTCACATTCATAATGCCCATGTATTGAGTCTCGATGGAGTTTCCATCTAAGTAAGTCACGTAGAACATTAAGTGCTTCGACACATTATTTATAATATTACTAAGTTAAATAGAAATTAAAAAGAAATTTTACTTGATATCAGTAAATTCATCCATCATGATACCATAAAATGGAGTAGACTTCACCTTTTCCAAAATATTTTCCTACAAAACTTGAAATAAGTATTAAATAAAGCTCAAAATTAGATGAACTGCTTTTGTGGTTAACAGATTCCAGCAAATGAACACAAGTTTTTTTCAGGTTTTGCAATAAGTATTAAATAAAGCTCAAATTAGATGAACTACTTATGTGGTTAATAGATTCCAGTAAATGAACACAAGCTTTTTCATTATTGTAAATGCGAGGCAAGTCCACTCCATTAAGTCTTTGTAGCTCAATTACCTATGGGAATCGACGGAATGGTTTTGCTATAAAGTATACCGTCCGAATCAAAGTAATAACATTTATAAAATATAATAAAAAATTAAACATTCATAAAATAACATGGTCGTACCTTTCACTACTTTTTAAATTACTTTCATGATAGACGTCACAATAGAAGGCTGGTCTCCTTCTGCTTTGTCTACCAACGTCTTTATAATAGCTTATATGTCTCATTGAAGTTGCATGGCCATATATGGCTGAGGTTCTCAAACTTACACCTCCCCTCCTCTGCAAAACAGCTATTTACATTACTTTTCTTGCAAATCTTATAGAACATAACTTGTTTATAGCATCAAACTCTAACTTCTCTTAATTTACTAGCTCGTTGTTGTGTTACATCTTCTTGTGGATTGTTACCCCTATTGTTGCTGATTCAGATTCCTCACCCTCATCACCCTCAAACTCAACTATAGAGGTCATCCACTTCAAAGTAGTTTGCTTGACTGTTGCAATGTCATGTGTGGTACCCTTCCTCTTTTCCAAAATCCCTCTTGGCATTGTGTAAACAAGTAAACCTAAATTAGATTCAACTTAAATCTAAAACTTAAACTATTGTTATTACAATTATTTTATATTTAATATATTTATAATATTTATATAACAAAAGAATTTCCATGTACTGAACAAATTCTGGCTACCTTAAATCTGTACCATCTAAATTTTTATATATGAGATTTTGTAAGATTGTGAGAGCTTGAACATGGGTTGAATTCCAACATTTTTTCCGCCAGGAAAATCGCCACAGTGACTGAATAGCGCCATCTGTGCCATTGGAGAAGATGAGAGCACCATAGCTTCAGGTGATAGAAACGATCGAGAAAACTGCCCATTTTATAGTCAGCATTGTTACTGCGTGTTATTTCCATATGAAAAGTGAAGATCATTGCGGACTTTTGTAAATGGCCGTGGCAAATGATTTACGTCCTTACGTGGCAGTTCTCGGCCGTAGATCAACATGAAATAAGCGCTGGATACAATGTGCTCCGGTAGGTATATTCCTGGATATCCATATGTTCGAAAACTGGCTTAACCGGTGAGCTAACAGGCTATAGCCGGTATCCCCAACGTTCAAATTTATTGAACAACGCTAGGTTAAAAGAAAGGCAGCTGTTTCGAGGCGCGGCGCAGAAATTCGAGGTGCGTACGAATCACAGAAATAGGAAACTTTAGCACAGGAAATCTGTAGAAAAAGCCCGCATTTGCATGACATAGATGTAGAAAGAAATTGCTGGGGTTTGTGATGAATCAGAGAAGTGGTAAGAAATTTGTATAAAAATGCCTGTTACGCTCTCACAATCGGTTCTCAAGGAGAACACCGAGCCGCCCAATTCAAGGACGCTTAAGACCAGTGTCGGCCTCATCACGTTACAATGTGTTGTGTGTGTAATGTAATATTAATATGTCTTAATGTGTTATATTTGTGTGTTATAAATGAGCACAAACGTATATACGAGTATCTCCAGCCATAACATAACATATATACCTCCATATCATGTAGTATATAAACATTCGTAATGTATATAAAGTACAATCTACTAACTATTAAAGCTCATCATTAAAAAAGTATAATTTTAAAAAATTACAAAATGAATAATAAACTTACCGGTGAAAGAATCTAATTAGAATATGAAAATAATAACTGTAAATTATATTAATATTATTATTATTAAGTTATTACCTTATATTTTATGTCTCACAATGTAGATTTACACACTTAGCAACATCATTAACAGGCAGAAAAACCGTATACAGTTGACACTCTAATAATTTTATATTTTCATATAAATGTAATTATAAAATTATAAAGTTATTATAATAGATAAAAATAATTATTAAGTATAAATTATAAATGTAGATAAACTTGTAAAGAATACATAGGCGCGTGCGCACACACACGTATATATGCGTACACATCTATAAAGGAATTTATATTTTAAATAAATTTAATACATATATACATAACATAATTATATCTATGCATATATATATAGGATTTAATTGCTTGTAAATTCTATTTGTTTATTTCTTTTAATATTTTAAAATATAATTTACTAGTTTATACAGCAGTATATACATATAATTTATATTTATATTTATTACATATGTAAAACATGTTGTTGCCATTAAAAACAAATAATGTTGCAACATGCTTGGTTTAACTTGAAATTAAATAATATTAAAAACGTAAGTATTTAACTAAGTAATTATTAAATTAATATTTTTTATTATATTCATAATAAAAAATAACGAAATTAAGAATTAAAATTTAAATATATTATTTTATTTAATATCCACATATACATCCATAGACACACATAACACATTTTTTTTTACATTATTTACATGTATAGTATCTTCCTTTGAATATAAATCTTTTTTATTTAAATTAGAAAGTTATGTTTTTTATTATGTTAAATTTTACTTCCTTAATATAAATTTATTTTGGTTATTTATTCTTAATAAATAAGATATTGTTAATAAGTTAAAATATAAATCTCTTATTAAAATTAAGTTATGTTTAATCGAGAAGTTTTATCAATTTAATATATTATATTTTAATAAATAAAGAAAATAACGTGAATATAGTATTTACAAATATTTTAATAACTAATAAATTCGATGGTTTACTTTATGAAATTTTATTTTAAAAAATGTATAATTAAATAATTAATTATAAATTATATTGATGAGTCATAATAAAACATATTTTTAAAATTATTAAGTGATAATATGATGTTTTTTTTCATATTATATTTAGTGAAGCATCATACATTATAACTCCTTTTACCTGGACATTCCTGGGTATGGTCTCATAATGGGAACTTGATCAGCTCCATTTCCAGCTATGAAGAAGTATATGTACCCAGCAATGATCGTGCTGAGGACAAAACTTAGAAAGAGGAGTCCCTGTTTGCTACGGAAAAATTTGCCAAACCATTTCTCAAGTTGAGAGGAGCCTCCCTCGTCTGGCGTTGCCTTTGTTACAATGGCAGCTCTTGACTGCTTATTAAACTTTGGAAATTTAATAGATTTATGCAAAGCCGATGATTTAAAACCATGGACACTCGTAAATCTGGGTATAATTTGCAGCGGACTCATGAGGAGCCGTGCCATTTTCAACACCAGATAAGTATATTCTTGCGAATATGCATTAGGCAGTGATCCGGCGGTGGATATGAATTCGACCGTCGGATCACAAAGTGGCCTTAATTAACCGTCGAATGTATTAGGGTATCTAGTCGTACATCTGGTGGATTCCGTACATACATTTAGGGTTTAAGTCTGTTGGGTTTTTTCTGAAGAAGGGTTTAGATCCGGCAAGGATGAGCGACAAATCTCAGGCGCCAAAGGCTAAGGTGTGTAATCTTGTGTTGGCTCTATCTGCTTCTCTAATTTTTGTTTCCAAAATTCAGTTCTTTTAACTTACTTGTTGTTTAGCCGAACCCATTTGGAGCTGCTCGGCCAAGGGAGCAAGTAATTGCAGAGCGGCTTGGAAAGAAAGAAACTGAAGTCCTCAAGGAACAAGCCCAAAAGGACTGGAGACCCAATGTAAGAAATTAATGTTTATAAAGGCATATCATTTGTATTGCGCCTTGTTTTTTGAGCAATATAACGTTATATACGAAACATATATTTAATCTATCATAAAGTTAATGTTTTTAGCACTTTATATCGTATGCAGTGAGCATATATACGTATGGATCATTCTTATATGATATCTAACATGAATCAGGCTCAACTCACTGAGGCACAATATGAAGAGAAGAAAGCAGCAGAGGCAGAATTAGCATATGCTAAGAACGATCTGGAGAAAGCTGTAGATCCTGAGAGAATCAAAGAGCTTCAAGATGACGTAGCTACTAAAGAAAAGAAGCTTGAAGAACTTATCTCAAGTTTTGAGGTTTATATATTACATCTATATATAATATCTGTGTACATGTACTATTGCATATATAATATACGTGTGTATATACTGATATACACATTTACATGGGCAACTGTTATACTTACACGAGTTCAGAGAGATTGTTTATAACATACACGCGCACACGGACACAAATATATACTACTGATTATACTTAGTTTGCATATATTTAGCATATACAGTAGTATATATAGAAGATTATGTATATATATATATATATATATATATATATATATATATATATAAATGCATAACTAAGTTCATGTTGCAATAACCATACGTTCACAGCAAAAGGCGTCTGTGAGGTCTTCGGTACGTCGCGAGAGAAGAAAGGACGAGCAGCAGCCTGGGGAGAATGTGGAGTACGGAAGCTTCAATCGTGGGCGAGGAGACAGGCAGCCGGCGTATGCCGACGTATCTTCGGAGTATGGGAACTTCAGCCGAGGCCGTGCAAGTCGGGATGCTGACCGCACGGCTGGCTATGGTGATGCTTGGGGAGGGTCTAGAGGCAGGAATAGCCAATCTCAATGCTACCAATGCGGCGAGGTATGTAGATAGTAATATTAACACGCTACTATCACACACACGCATCCCATATGGTATGTATATGTATAACAGGGCATATGTAATGTATACACGTAATGTTGTAGGTTGGACACTTTGCGCGTGAGTGCCAGAACAGCGTTCGTGGAGGTGGAGGTGGAGGTGGAGGTGGAGGGGTGGGAGCTACGGGGGATCGTTTGGGGGAGGCAGAGGGGGTACAAAATGCTATACTTGCAACGAAGAAGGACACATAGCTCGTGAGTGTCCACAGGGTGGTGGAGGGTACGGAAGCGGAGGTTACGGGTACGGAAGCGGATACGGGCAGGAATATAATGGAGGATACAGGGGAGGATACGAAGCACGTTGAGTGTCTGTTATTCTACACCCCAGTGTACATTCCGCATTTTGTTTGTGGTCTGCCAGACAGCAGATAAGATTTTCTTTTCAGTATTTTAATTATCTTTTTCTTTTTGTTCTATGTGTGTTATTTCATGAATCTACAGGTTTTATATTTCCGTGTGTGTGTGTGAGAAAGAGATTTACTTATTATAGATTAGAAAATGTTTTCAGAGTTTATTTTTAATCTTTAGTATAATATAAATAAATTTTATTCAGCAAACGTTCAGATTTCTATACAGTACTAAATATGTCTGACGTCATTAATAATGAAAAGATTTGAAATTTAAAAATCAGGTGACGCAAGCATTATACTTAACCGTGAGGTTATGGCGCAAAGACCGGCAAGATGCGCAATCTCAAAATGCAGACAACAGATGCTTGGAGAGGCTCCTTCTACAGCTCCGTCGATGGCGATTTCATACACTGTCGGTAGACGATATTTCAAGAGAGACGACGGTTGCATGGCCTTCTCCAATATGAAAGGCAGTTATTTTAAGACTATTATATTAATACTAAAATAAAATTACATACATTTGTACAACAGAAAATATAAAAAAAAAATTCACTTAGCACCGGTACACACTCTGGGTTAACCATAGTCGAACCTGGGGTTCAAATAAGTAATTTGCATTCTTAAACTTAATTTATATGGAACTTGAAATTTTGAATTCAAGTCCACCCTAATATAAAAGACATTGAAATAATAATTATACCATATAATTAAAATATTGTAAACATCTACTTTCAGTGTTGTTTCACAAGAACCCCCAACTCAACTGATGACCCCAACCTCAAGTTGGTACGGCGATACTTATCCTTAATAAGGAGTTCTTAGTTAGTTTTATTAATTTTGTTATAATTTTTATTATGACCATCTTTATTTGAAAAGTTGATTGTTTTTACTTATTGAATTATATTAACAAATCAGAAACAAGTTGTTTAATACACTTAGATATTTAAGGATGGTTCAATAAAGTGTAGTTAAATATTTGTAAGAAACTCTAAACGAAGTTAGTACTTAACATTTAGAAGTATCTCAGTTATATTCATGGTTAGTTATGGTGAGTTTGACATATTGAATATGACTAAAAACACCCATAGGGTTGCTCTAGCCTAGGTGGATGGTTAGGTTAAAATTCACAAAGTCATTTACTTTAAGTGAATTCCATGCCAACTCACTTTATAAACATAAAAACAAAAGAGGGGCATGCATCACATAAATTAGGTAGAATAAGCATGGGGAAAACATGCTAAAGATTAAGAAGTGTATGATTTCTTATTTCTCACCATTATGAATCTAATTTATGTCATTAAGACACATCCTTTATGCCGCTCTAACTTTCAACATGTACCTTAAGGTAAATTCACATTATTATGCTCAAGTATGCTGCATCCAAGGGGTTAGTTAACTCTTTTTCATTCAGTAACCCATTCACAAACTTGGGAGGTCTTGTTGGGGTACACTTCTACTAGGTTAGAGATTGAGGCTTGTCTCCAACCTTTTCTTCCCCACCAAATTGAGAACAACATTTATAACTAAGTAAGGGATGCATCCTGACTCACAATTTAAGTATTGTCCATGTCCTTTTTCAACTGTGAACGTGAGATCTTACCAAGTTTTTAAGGGTTCATAAAGAGAAGTTATAGTGTGTACAAGTCATGTTTGTGGCACTAGGTGTAACTAAGGGGCTATGACGAGATAACCTATGTCTTGGGAAATAATGTCACATGAACATTTAACACTAAGCTAGTTGGTGCATAGTACAATGCTCATGCCCTTCAAAATTGTGTTTGCATCAGGGTGCTAGGCCTTAGGCATTCACTATTAGGTTTCATAATTGGGTGTCCATACTTGGCTAGGGGTGTTGTCATAGTTTTTACTATGACTCAACCCTTTACTTTGGGGTTTGACTGTTGTTACCTATCGAGTTGTGTGGTGAACCTTAAACATAATGCCCACTTAATGCACTTGGGTATTTGGTGATGATCTGACTGAGTGTCATTAGGTATTTGTAAGAAACTCTAGGCGAAGTTAGAACTTACCTTCTAGAAAACTCTCCCCCAATTTGACGTTCAATTTTCTAGTATAACTTGTTAAAAAGGAGGGTTGCCCTAACCCCCCCCCCTAGGGGTTAGGTTTAGGGTTAGGGTCTCATTTCATTAAGGGTTGGCATTTCTGTGCTAGCCCACTTACTTACTTAGGAAAACAGGGGAGGGTAGGGAGGGGGGCTTCATCACATAAATAAGGTAAAGTATGTGTAGTGAGGCTTCTTGGGTTCAAAAGAGAGTTTGTTAACCTCCTACCGGTGCAAGCTAAACTTGTGTCGTCAAGGCACAACTCTATGTTGTGTCACCCTAACTTCCACACAACATGAGTATGTCCCACCTTTGGATTAAACTATCTTTATCGTTGGCAAGATCTCGCCTTTGTGATCGGGTATGTCACTTCCAAGGAGTTAATCAAATTCCTTGGTTCGAAAACCTATTCATAAGATCAAAGGCATTGCCCGAGTTCTCAGTTAGCACAGAAAAAGTCAACCCCTTAACTCTGCCAAACACAAAAATATACAACAATGAGGAGACTTGAGCCTTGAATTAAAAAAAATGAAATTCAGCTAACCTTGTGGTTGCAGATTGAGGTCGGTTGGTGCCGACCCTCTTAGATAGCACATATGAGATGATGTTCGGACCTTGGCCTTTGCATAAAAAGATATGGTTGTTTGAACATAGAAAATGAAAGTTGACTAACCTTGTGGTTGCCGATTGAGGCTAGACAATGCCGACCCTCTTAGTCGGTACAGAAAATGTTGACCCCTTAACTTGGGCACTACACAAAAACACACAGCAATATGAAGACTTAAGCCTCATATTAAAAATAAATAAATTAAACCCTAAACCTTGTGGCTGTTAACTAAGGCTGGTTGGTTCCAACCCTCTTAGACGGCACAGATGAGATGATGTTCGGACCTTGGCCTCTACACAAAAAGATATGATCGTTTAAGCATAGGCTTGGTTATGAAATAAAAGTCGACTAACCTTGTGGCTACCAACTGAGGCTGGATGGTGCTGACCCTCTTAATCGGCATAGAAATGTCAGCCCCTACACACAATGATATTGAGACTTGAGCCTTAAATTAAAAGAAAATGAAATTCAACTAACCTTATGGTTACCAAATGAGGCCGGTTGGTGCCGACCCTCTCAAACGACACAAATGAGATGACAAGAAATCCTTTGTCCCAGACGGCAAAGTTGAGATGTTATGTGATCTCTAGCTTGAGAGGCAAAATGAATCTCACACTCTACATATTCCTTTACATAAGCTTATATCTAAATTGCCAACTCAATATGGATGGTGCTGCCCCTCGGAGGAGATTTCAGATTTCAGATATGAGATAGAAAATCCCTAGTCGTAATGAAAACAGTAAACCCTATTATTTTTTTAAAAATGAAAACAATAAACCCTATCTAAAAAAATCCCCTAGCCACAATGAAAATAGTAAACCCTATGAATTAAATGTGACATTTAAATTTTAGAGTTAGTATTAAAATATGTGAATAATTGGTAAAGGTAAAGATCTTTTAAATTTAACAAATAGTAATTAATGATACTATAGAACAGTATTAAAAACATTGTGAGCTAGGTGGAGTAGAATTAATTATCTACAAAAGTGTGTTCACGTTTAATATCAACGACTATAAATGTTTTTTTGTGAACAAGAGTGTGTTTAATCTTTTGCTTTGCTTTCTTAAACCACTGAGCTTTCTCCTTGCGTTGTCATGGCCAGAGTTAGCATTAAGAAAGATTTCCCAATCGATGAAGATGGAAATGCATGTTTGAAATTCCTTGTTGGTTCAATATACATGTGGTTCAATTGTTGTTCTAGAAAAGTTATGGAGTTGTTACCAAAAGGTAATGCATCAAACTAGTTTGTCTTTTACACATTGTGCCCGCTGTTCATGTTACGGACAAAGAAGCGTGAAGAATCCATGTTGATGTGTCTTCTAAGAGTATACAAATGTAAAATAGGGAAGGATCTCATTAATTCATCTAAAATTAAACGAGTCTCTGAACTACCAAAGGTATACAATGGAAATGTCGTTTACAAACTTCCTCCAAAGAAAGAAAGCACAGAGAAGTACTTGGAGATAAATTGCAAGGATGGCTGTTACCATTGGACACACCCGAGCACAACACACTGGCATGGTCTAGTGTGAGTTAGTTGAAGTTTCTGTGTCAGACATCTCAAATGCATCAACACTAATTGCCCTACTTGGCTTTTGAGAAGAAAGAAAATAAATATCACTTCAAGAGTGCTGTGGAGAAGACGAAGACAACTGAGTCAGGCAAAGTGCAAGGCACAAAATGTAAGCATTGTGGAGAGGAGTGCACACTTGTATGACTTATGTGTACTACATTCTGCCAGACAACATTTCTTTTATAAGGTTGTTCATTCATAGAGGTGTTCATCAGCATCCGGTCAACCCCTCAATGTCAGCTTCAAACTTTCAACGTGCCAAAGCTAGTGTCAACAACACAGTAAAGAGAAGTCTGTAACGAGTGATTGAGTTTCAAGCTGCACATGAACTCATCTTTGAAAAACCTTTTAAGGAATGAGGAGAAGTCTCGTACACTGGTTTACTCTCAAAACTTGAACCTCTTACAAATCATTGAAGGTATTTTCTTTAGATCTCTGCGCACTGACGTGACCTTTTTTTTAGGACTTGGGACTAGATTACACAATCAAGACAGAAGGAGACACACTTTAGAAAGGGTTATGAGGGTCTTCTAGAGCTGAAGACAAAGTTGCCAATACCTTCCATTCACGTCATACATGTTCTAGTGATGGAACTATATGGTGCTAAAGAGGAGCCTTTGATCTTTAAAATGACAGTTGAGGGACAGGGTTCATGAGACAACTACATTAGAAGGTGTCAAAGTGGAGGAGACCTTCATGATCAATGGCTTGTTATAAACTACACACACCGTATACCAAACTGAGCAATAATTGAAGTACACCTTTATGATCCATTATAAGTTGTAGAACACTTTATAACACTTTCTATTCTTTGTTATCTAACACTTTCTTACAGTGTCAGATCCATGGTCACTATAGCTTATGCAGATATGTGCCGCAAAGATAATTTTGCATGTTGTGTGTGTGTGTGTTGAGATGATATGTCATCCGACGTGTTTAATGGCTGAGTGTGTGTTTGCGTGTTGAATACATAGTGCTGAAGTTCTTAAACACAATGCTAGAGGTTTGTAAGAAACAGGGTTTGGAGAATGTAAACTTTGTTGGTTTCATGTTGGATGAGGTTGAAGCAATATGGATAGCCTTGTTCAACAACAGAGCAAAGATGAAAGGAAGGGAAAGAAGTTGTTTGTTTTACTTTATGCAATCTGTGCATCAGGTAACAAAGAAATGAATCGTAAAAGAACACATGAAGCTTGCTTGTGCCTGGCCTACAACACTGAATGAACAATCCAGAAAAGAACAAATAGCAATTCTTGAGTCTTTTTAAGAAGGACGAGCGTTAAACATTCGAGCTTTGAAAACATGACTATCTTGGTGGATCAAGCATGAGGACCACATTTTCATGGTAGAACTGGGAGACATGATAGAAAAAGAACTCACGAGAGTCAACTACAAAGAACAGGGAAGTGATTCACGCGAGAGCAAGAAGAGCAAGATTTGCCAAAAGAGTACCACTGCTAGAGGCGACAATATTAGACCTCACTGATGCAGTTCTGCATAGTGTGAAGGTGAAAGCCGCAATAGAAAGGAGGTATACAAAGTCAGGTTCTTTGAAGGAAACTGTGTTGAAACGATAAACTTTATGAAGGGAAAAGTGTATCTTCATCAACAATTATCAATTTGGTGGAGGACAAACATATGTTGTGTGTGTGAACCTACATGGTGCATATTTGTGTAATTTAAATATGTAGATCCGTTGTAGTCTAGTGGTTTAGGATGCTTAGCTTTCACCCAGGTGACCCGGGTTCAAACCCCGGCAATGGAAATTTATGTTTGTACATGCTTTATTCTGGCGCACGTATCACACTATCTTAAGAACCTCCTTTAGCGAGACTCCATTTTTTAAGCAGCTCGTTCAGAAAAGACACACCTTCCTTCTGGTTTAGTGCAGGTGTAGACACATAGGCAGACATGTAACCTTTGAGTTGAGGTATTCTTTGTACGTGTGCATGTACAGGTCAAGCAGTGCCCGCATCTGTGAAGACTGGCACATATCGTATATGGTGCTGGAATTAGAAGACAAGTTGATTAGCTCTTCAATGAATGCAATATTTTTGGCACGCTCCCCTACGTACACCTTTAGAGCTTCTGTGTACTCGTGAGAAGTGAATTTCTCAACGGAGTCACCCTCCACTGTGTTTATCAGCTTGGTGACACCCTCTAGAATGGTAGCCCGTCCCTTCTCGTCACCTTGCCAACTCACATTGTATCTATGTATTTCTAGTGTCAAATATAAATTGATAATAGGCTTGTGAATACATAACTATCTATAGAATGTAGGTTCGTGTGTGTGAGAGAGAGAAAGAACATATCTATATACATCAACCATTATTTAAGAACGAAGAGAATGTATGGCAACCATATACTAATGAATATCGACCCTTAGAGACCAAGAGCCTCTATCAGTTATTACATACTCCATATATAATATATTATATGTATAAATATAGTACATATATATATAATTATATAAAACTTAAGGTACCTCGCTCTATATTTATGGGTCAGTCACCTCGTGAAACGGTGAGGATGAAATATACATCAATATTATTCATATAGTACACTGTTTAAAGGACTAAGATTTAAGTTATAATCTCAAAATTTTAATATATAAACACATATTTTCGTTCCTATTTTAACCACATGTATACACACGACACACATATGCTTACAACACACATGTCACATATGCACATACATACTCAAAAATGTGTACAAAAGAAATGTTTATATTGAAAGTTATTGTACTATCCAATTAATAACCTTTCAGTCACCATGTGTATCAAGCTTAAAATTCACCACCATCTCCTTAGACGTCATATAGTACACACACACACACACACACACTATATATATATATATAACATGCACATCTTAGCACGTCATATTTAATAATAACGGTAATAAATAATACTTTTATTGAAAAGATCCGTTTAGTCTTATTATAATCAGTATGACCTTTTTTTATTAATTATACATAATTAATTTATATGCTTATATAAGATGTAATAGTATTTACATTTAAAAATATATTAAAAAAACTATAAATAATGATAGTATTTGTAAGTGTTTACCTTGCCTCAGTCTGTGAATACATACCACAAACATGACCTCATTTTTTATAATAACAACTATATAGTTTAGAATATAAATAAATAATACATATGCTATATTATTATACAATATAATATTAATATAATGTGTACACAATATATACATAAGCATTTAAGCTATAGAACAGCTTACCATATCGTACTTAGCGAGTTTCCTTGGCCTATCCTGAAACAAACATATATATGTTAATCACTCCCACTCGAGGGTTGCTCAAAGAGCTCTCTCTTGCTGGAAATATTAATATTAATATTTTCACCAAAGCGCCTTCTTTAATATTAACATGTTTAATTAAATTTGTAATACTGAATGTAGCATAATCTTTAATTATTGTTACCTTATTTAAAAAATTTTGAAAAATTATTTTTGAAATTTTATTGTTATACCATAACACAACATTCTTGTTCTTGAGTTGCTCAAAATTAAAGAAAGATTAAATCTGAATCATTGATTTAAATTATCTAGATAAATTTTTTTAGAACCTGGACCATTAATTTAAAATAATTTAATATGAATTCTAGCATATTCAAACATATTTTAGGAATATTAATGTAAAACATGTATTAAATAAATTTAATTCTGTCACTAATTAATCAATATAATAACGGTGCCTATATACTACAATTTGTAACTTATTCTCTAGTTACCTATAGACCTTAATATAAAAAAAAGAGTTTTAGAAAAATAAATAGACGGCTAGTTTTCATAATCCAGCCCCCTTCTTTAATCATAAGTAATTAAATTAATTATGTTAATGATTTTATTGGTTTGGTATATATAATTCTTTTTTAAATACATGTCTCTTGGTTTTTAAAATTTATTAAATAATTGAAAATTAATTAATTATCACTAATATAAAAAGGGGGCTGGATTGTGAAAGCTGTTACATTTTACACTGGCTTAATTATATTCATCTATTCTGTCTGTTTTTGCATTATTTATAAAAGTAGAATATTCGAGTTTTAAACAGATATATTTTGAAATTCAATTTCATTTTTTTAAAGGAGAATGTTCATTAGTATATGTCCCTTTAGAATCTTATACAGCAGCAGGCCACCTCATACTCTCTAAACCCTATAAATTATTCGAGACATTGTTTATAATAAATATACGAAAGAAGTCATAACGATATGAAACCCTCTAACCTTTACGATGTTAAGATAATAATTAATATATTTTGAAATTCATTCTTATGGTAAACAATAATTTAGTTGACGTTTTATGCGACGGGTATAGCAAGACTTTAAATACGTATTTACATGCATACGGAATACCAAGTACATATGCAAAATTTATCACATCACCAGTTTAACAAGTTTTATTGTTTTCTCCTTGAACATGCCAACAAAATACAGAAAATTAATACATTTGTTTTGATTAAAGTCCATGGTTAATAACGTATGCTATGTACATGTACTTAATTAGTGACTATATTCACATCTGTATAATTTAAATATGTTCATCCGTTGTAGTCTAGTGGTTTAGGATGCCTGGCTTTCACCCAGGTGACCCGGGTTCAAACCCCGGCAACGGAAATTCATCTAGTGGTGCAATACACATGTAGATGTGTGCATGAGAGAGAGACATGACTTTTTATACATAATTAGGATTGTAGAACTAGGATGTATAGGCTCTCACATGTAGATGTGTGTGAGAGAGACATAACTCTTTATACATAATTAGGATTGTAGAACTAGGATGTATATGTGTGAGAGAGAATCTCACACATAACTCTTTATACATAATTAGGATTGTATGTATATGTGTGAGAGAGAGAGACATAACTCTCTATACATAACTAGAGATGTATATGTGTGAGAGAGAATCTCACACATAACTCTTTATACATAATTAGGATTGTATGTATACGTGTGAGAGAGAGAGACATAACTCTCTATACATAACTAGAAAGTTATGTCTATAACATTGCTACAAACTTTTGGCCACCAATAATTCATTGCTACAAACTTCTGGCCACCAATAATCTTGTGTAGAGTTTTACAAGCACCAAGAGCTATGTCTATAACATTGTTACAAACTTCTGGCCACCAATAATTTTGTGTAGAGTTTACAAGCACCAAAATGACTACTGTAGGAGCATCATGGCAGAACTGCAAAACTTGAAGACAATACATACACACACATATGTGTATATATATATATGATGTATGCATACTGTATTTATTTTACATGTACCTCGTGCGTGTGTGTGCTTTATTGTAATGATTTTAAAGTTGAAACCTACACTGCCTTAAGAAAAGAAAATTATCTCTAGTGGTGTATAAGCGTGTTACACAACTGCCTGTGTGTGTACAAGTTAAATTTTTCTGCATACACATGTATACATCTACACAAAGACTATTTGGAACATAAATAAGGCCATTATAAAGTAACAAGCCATCTTGAAACTTGAACCGCTATATGGTAATACTTTGACTTAGAATTGGAGGCATGACCTGGAACAATGTGATTAAAGACATTTTGATCAAAGGGATTCATAAGTAAAGCTATGTGAATTGCTACAAGAAGATTGTGGTCCTCAAGGGCTGCTGATACTATGATCTTCAATCGGTCTAAGCCCAAAAGAACATGTTGTTGCTAATCAAATGCTGAACCATCAGGTCGAGGTGCCAAGTATGAACGTCTGGAGTGGGCACCCTGTTGTAAACATGGACGATACATGATGACAAAGTTGAACCTGTTAGGAATTGAACCCATCAAAATTGTTAAAAAGACAAAACACATGCACTCTGGAAATATACAAGATTTTTGTTATCGTTATATACTATTACCTAATGTGGTGATCCTTTCAAGAAATGTCTTCATGCCTCAAATGAATCCATGATAGCCAAGAACTCTTTATCATATACCTCATAATTGATCTGTTAGAGTTTTAACCCAAAGGGCCAACATGTGGTTGCCAAGTGGCCATTTAGCGTTATCACCCTGTGTGAGCAACGCTAAGTCTTCCAAGATAACCCTAAGAGTCTGACTCAGGGGCCCAATTAGGCAAAAAACTTACAGTCCTACCCTAACTCCCCTAGAACGACCATCCCCTGAACCCTAAAGGATAACCTAAGTAGACTTTAGGATCCTGTCCCAGTAGACCTAAACAGGCTCATGCTCTAACCCCATAAAGGAGATGTGTCTCACACATACCCTCGTGACAGAGCTAAGGCATCGTCACTTACCCCTCAAGGAATCACCCTCATTCGGGAGTACAACCCCTTTAGGGTGACAAGGGGTACCCTGAACCACGATTAACCCCTAAGGGTTTGAGTGGCCAAGTCATACCCTAGACCTAGGGCTAGTACTTAGTGAGGACACAAGTGTGCGCTATAAGTGGACACGAGTGTTCTGCTAAGCAACTCCCTAAGGCTAGGTTTGGATAACCCTAAGTACATGACCTTGCGAGTGACTCATGATAGGGCTTTTGCTAATGAGCTTAGGTTATTCAATCCTTAGATCCTAAGGAGAACACCCCCTCTAGCCAGGTATGCCAAAGCACACCTAGTTACAAGACCTAACCTCCCTTGAGTGAATGCTCAAGGTTTAGCACCCTAGTGCAAACACAAGCATGTATGTTTACTAGAGTATCCAACCCTTGGCGACAAACCCATGACACAACCCCAAAGGGCGTGCCTCGAGCGTTGTATCGTGTGACGTTTAGCCTAGTGTCACATCTCATGTGACACTGCCTTCCACGATGTGGGCTATCATGCCATAGCCCTTAGATTCGAGAGTTGCACCAAGTGCCACAAACGTGGCCCCTAAATGCCAACTCTAGAACCCCTTAGTGAACCCTCAGGAACTGGTAATGTGAACCTGTCAAACAAGATCCCACACCCAGCCAGTCAAGGACACGGATGTGCCTTGCTTGGCCATGAGTGCTACACCTAGCTTGACGTGGAGGAGGAGGCTGGAGACAAGCCACAACCTCTGCCTCTTGGAACGTGCATCTTGACAAGACCTCCAGGCATGGATTCGCCAACGTTAAGGGTAAGCTACCCCGAAAGTGGGACGTACCCCTATCATCTGGAAGTTAGGGCGGCACAACAAAGGGTTGTACCTTAACGACACAAGCTAAAGCTTGCACCGGCAGAAGAGCAACGAACTCAGTCATGAACCCAAGAGCTCTCCCATATACTCTACCTTATTTATGTGACGGAGCCCCCCCCCCCCTCTTTTCCTATATGTGTAAGTGGGCTGGCACTAAATGCCAGCCCCTTAGTTAATGAGATGAGTTTGCACACTAACCCCTACCCTAAACCCTACCCAAGGGGGGTGGGGGTTTTAGGGCGTGGGTTAGGGCAACCCTAGGTTAGGTCAACCCTAGGGGTGTTCCTAACCCTATTTAACATGCCAAACTCATCTTAACTAGGACGTCAAAATCGGGGTGGGTTTTCTAGAAGGTAAGTGCTACCTTCGCTTAGAGTTTTTGCGATATCTAAAGATAGCCGGCTGGACTACCCCTAAACACCTAAGTGCACTAAGCAGGGCTGTTTCTCACTACATCTAGAGTACATCAATATAGTACAGTAGGTAACAACAGTCAACGTCCAAAGTAAAGGGTCGAGTCATAGTAAAAACTATGACATAATCTTTGATGGTAGGAACTTATAGAAATGAAAAGCAATTAAATAAAGTTGACCATTATCACCCACATGAGAAAATATATTACCTTTTGCAAAATTCAATGTATTAGCTTCAATGATGAAGGGCTTCTCCAAGTCTAGATGTGCTAGGATTGGAGCAAATGTGAAAGCATTCTTTAAAGCATGAAATACTGCTTCTACTTCTCGACTCCACTCAAAGGACTTATCTTTTGGGTCAACCTAGTAAGTGGCAATACTATTTTGGAGTAGTCCTTAATGAATTTGTAGTAGAAATTGGCAAACTCAAAAAAAACATTGCACATCATAGATTGATTTCATCCTACCCACCTTAAAGGAATTCTTCTCTTGAAGGCCATGTGCATGATGCAAATATCGGGAAAGGCTTTTCACTCAAACCCTTAAGAGTTAGTCATGAGCCAAGGTACCCCTTGTTGGGTTGTATTCTTGAATGAGTCCTTAAGAGGTAGGTTATGACGCCTTAGTAGGTGTATGTGCAAGGCAAGATCCTAAAGTCTACTCAAGATATCCTCAAGGGTCCTGAGGGTGGTCATTTTCATGAACCACTATAATATATTAAGATATTTCAATTTTATCATAGAATATTCTAGAACATTGGATGCTAGAATATTTTAATCTCATCCTAGAAGATTCTAAAACATTGGATGCCAAAAAATATTTAAGTAAAAAGGAGTAATTAAGGACAGGGTCTAGGTATTCTCAATTGTGGGGCAATTCTCATTGTTTTTTTTTTCCCTTCTTACTTTAAAGAAATTACTAAATTTTTGATTTAATTCTATTTTAGACCTTGGCCTTTGACAATTTGAACCAAAATTTCCCTTTCATATCCAGTTGTATTCTAATTGCATCATGATGGTCTAACATGAGGAATATGATGAAGTGATTGTGGAAATGGATGCTCTTCGTGCTAGGTGCTAAATTTGGAACAAGAGAAGACATAGTGGATACAAGAGAAGCAAAACCTTATAAAGAAGGGCCAAAGGCAGATGGAACATATAAGCTCATGAGACAAATTGGGTAGTTGTAGAATCAGTTGCCAAGACCAGGTACTTCCATGGTCATAAAGGAACTAAAGGTGAGCTTATCAAAAAATGCAATGGGACAAGATCTTAATTTTGCGGATTCATAAATCAAATTCATCTAATGATTCATATGAATTCTAGTTGTTATCCAAACAATCATTCCAAAGTCGGGTTGGTCGGATTACTTCTCATAGGAACTTCACAAGCGTAGTTTACCCCTTTTTTGGAAAGGCCATTACTTAACGATTTTGAAAAGTTTGTGAAGGAGTTCAAGAATTATTTTGGTGACACAAATAGTACTTATACGATGATCAACAAGATTCGTTGACTCAATCAAAGAAATTGTCCATCATCTATGTATGCCTCGGAGTTCTGTCTTTTGGCACGTGATGTTCCTTGGGATGAAGAGGCCTTGATAAATCAATTTTGTCATGGTCTTCACAACAATGTCAAGGACCTTCTTCTGACTTTTATAATGATCCAAAAACTCTATTTGAGGCCATTAGTCATGTTGTATGGTATGATAATCAATTATTTGAGCGACGTTTTGAACATCTTTAGACACCTTATCCTAGGGAGTATACATATGCAGCAACAACATCATCACCCCCAGTGACACACAGCACGATGATGATTCATGTTCATGTTCATGTTCATGTTCCTATGGATGGTCTAGCTCCCATGGAATATGAAGCATCTCAAGCAAGACATCATGGACCCTTGACCGAAGTAGAGAAGCATCGTTGTAGAACCAATAGTTTATGTCTTTACTGTGGTGGTCTAGGTCATATTGCAATAAGTTGCCCCAATAAACCCAAGCGTATGATCAACCGCGTCCACCTCTAGAGTCTTAGGCATGTGATCAACCATGTTTGTCCCAGAGTCCTAAGCCCTTGAGTAGGAGTAACAATTTTGAGGTCCTTTGTAAGTTGGACGAGCAGTTAAATGAGTAAGTCCAATCAAAGTCGAAGCCGTTTGGCTGGACAATCCTAGACACTGAAAATCCTTGCATACAGTTGGTTTCATCCCATCATCTCGAGTCAGTAAGTCCTTTGCAACACAAGTCCAACTTTCCACTACAATAAGCCACAAGGTGACTACCATGACTTTGTTGAATTCTGGAACCAATGCTTGTTTCATGGATTGTGATTTTGCTCATTGGCATTCCATCATGTTGAAGAAGCTACTACATCAACTTCTCAGCATGGATTTTAGACTTATAACATATGGTGTAGTTATCGAGGAATATGACCTTGTACATGTCACATTAAGAGAAACCTCATGCACCTTCAACATGATATGTAGTCATGAGTACCCAGTTATTCTTCACACATCATGGTTCAAGTTACACACCCATGTATCAATTGGCACAAGTAATGTTTCAGCTTACTAATAAAAGTGCAGGAGCCTGAGTTTCCCATGTCAACCTCTTATTTATTGTGGATATGCACGATTTCTTTGGATGAGTTCATTTGGGAGATAAGTGTCATAGTTCTAACTTAGTGGATTGACCACTTGAGTAAACATTGTGGGATATGTGGGATATATGGGAAAAAGACCCAAGTGGACCTGGGTCATCATGACTAGGGGCCCTTTCATAAATCTCTTTGCCTTATTGGCTTAAGGGGAGAGGGGAAAATTGTGATAGTAAACAAGATCCATTATCAGTTTTTGTAATTGTGATCAACCCAGCTCCTGAGTCCAACTTTAAAAAGGATGTCACATTGCTCCTTGCCAAATATAATGATTTTGCTAATGTTTTTTATAAGATTCAAGCTAGTAAGCTTTCGGAGTATCGACCTTATGACTATCCCATCGATCTTATCAAAGGAGCCCAACCTCCTTGGGGACCCACTTATGGTCTTTCCCCGACAAAGCTTGAAGCCTTCGGAAGTACATTGAGAAGAACCTTTTCACTAGGTTTATCTAGCATTCCAAGTCTTCAATCCATATTGACAAATTTTTATATTATATATTATATATTATATATATTTGATTTTACGTCCCTTGAGCACCTTGTTTCTTCAAAACCAAAATGTCGAGGCAAGTTAGGATATCACATGTGGAGGAAACTACTGGATTTTAGTTTGGTGCAGCAACAGTTGGGGCTCAATTGCTTCCGATCATGTCACGGGTCAACTTTTGGTTGCATATTGTCGAACCTCCCTAGAATTTAGTGGCCTAGCAAACACATATCTTCTTGCTATTTACTTCCGTCTTGACGAAATACTGTCAAACCTAGCTCTTCTTCGCTTTGGACATTGTTAACACCGCCACAGTCAATCTTTTTGTGTCTGATGGGGAAATGCGGCTTTTAGTTGGTCTTATTAAAGGCCAATACAAAAACTCCTCTCATTTTCTATGTTCCATTACTAACCTCAAATAGCTTGGTTACTCTAACTATAACTGTTTAATGGACTAAAACTGTCAAATAGACAAGTTGCCAAGCAATTCCTAAGGATAACACTAATTGGATGGGACCGCGTTTCACATTGTCGCCATGTGGCTTGGGAAGGGTTAGGGGTAGGGGTAGGGCTAGGTGATAAAAGTCGAGGTTGGGCCGGCCCTGACCCGAAGGCACCATGTCAGAGCCCTAGCATGCACATTGTTGGACATGATAGCTTTTATACATACATACGTACATACATATATACATACATATATATAATAATTAAATATATAAAACCTTATATTTTTATAGTTTCCAATAAACAAAATTTAATTACTAATTAAATTATTTACCCTAAAGATATGCCTATTCATTAAATTATTTATTAAAATTACAATAAATATTTCAAAGTATTATTCCTCTGATTTATTAAAATGGCAAAGAGGGTCAATCTAACTCATATATTTATTAATCCGATGACATATAATATACATGCTTAATAAATAAAAACCATGACACACAATTTCACTTTGTATAATAAAATAAATTTAGGTTATGCTCTTACCATTTGAAATTTTCATATTGTGTGTCATATATATTTAAGAATTAGTTATATAAGATTAGAACATATTAATGTCAATCTGATTTCAATATATGATATATAAATACATATATCTATAAATTTTAAATATATTTATATATACTTATACATATAATAGTAGAAGTATATATACAAAGATAATTGTAGGAAAATTAAAATTTATTAATACCTATTACTATTTTAGTTATGTTTCAAAGTAACTATACATGAAGTATATTTTAAGAATATACTTGAATTAAGGGCATCTAATAACATATATTTTTTGATTGTTTCAACTTTATTGTTGCTTAAAATGAAATTGTAAAACATTAATGTATTAATGTATTTTGTACAAATTTTGATTTTATTGTCACTAAGAAGTATCGTTATACATACGACAAAGTATATGAAATGAATACAAATCTCAAATAAAATTGTGTTTTGTCAATTTAATTATAAAATATAAGAAAATAGCTTAAAACATCATAGACTTAATCCATGCCTTAAACCCCTCATGTTGAGTCCATATGTCATTAGGTTAAAACTCACCAAGCATCATTCCACTAGGAATGAGATTTGTGTTAACCCATTTTTAAAAATAAGAAACAAGGAGGCTCTGTCACATTATTAAAAAATAAGTGTGAAAAAAACATGAAGAGATTGAAAGGGTCTGATTCCTCCCATCACATAAGGCCTAATTTATGTTATTAAGATGCACCCTTTATGTTAACATGTCCAGGGGTTAAACAACCTAAACTCATTATCAAGGCTCTTTCTGAGGCATTCATGTTAGGTTTGTTTAAACTTAGCTTTAGAGTTTGCTTAGTTGTAATGCACACTTGCATTCTCTAGGGTATGACTTAGTCAAGCAACTTTTGGAAATCAGCTAAGGTATAATTTGAATATTCATTAGTTCTAGAATTTTAAATAGTCAAACTTTAGACACAACTCCAAGGCATTTTGTGACCTGTTCACGCATGCAATCGACCATACCGAACATTATGGTCGGTGCTAATGCTATGACCAAGCACATCACCAAAATGTACCATTTCAATGGCAGATTGCAAGAGATATTAATGAAGCAGCAGGGAAAGTCAATATTACATGTGAAGTTTGGACTTTGTCGAATGTGTGCCATATTGGGGGTGACAGTGCATTAGACAACAACAATTGGAGGTTGTATGAAGTTTTTGGGTGCCCTAGAGATTAAGGGTGCAAACATCAGGAAAAACCTTTGTAATACCATGGAACCCCTACTACACACTATGAGATTCATGATCCTTGTTTTGCATCACTACTGACAATGCATCGAACAATGGACCATGACTCAAGCGTTATCTTGCAGGTTGCTAACAACACATGCTCGAATGCATGTTGCATGTCATCAACTTGCCGTGAAAGCCGATATTCAAGGAGGATGCGAGATCGAACTGAAGGAAACCTGAGGTCTTTTGACACAAGGAATTAGAAAAGTCATGGGATTCATTTTAATCGTCACGAGAATTCACGGGCTTGTGACCCATACCCATAGCTCCCCACAAAGAAGGCAAAATTTTCAAGAATTGTGGAGTTCAAGCAATCGGAGGAGTTAGCAAAGGGTTTGAATTGGATGTTGTAATGGTGGAAACTCCACATATGACATGCTTTGTTGAGTAATGCTTTTACAGGAATCCATTGCATACTACATCACGGAAGATGCTAGTTGCTCTCATTTTAAGCTCAGTACGATAGAATGGGAATGCTTTATCAAATGAATTCCTCGGTCCATTGAAAGCCAAAGCTATGGGGTCAAAATACTCGATAAGATGATGGCCACTCCAATTTATCAATGCCTCATCAATGACTTGGAAAAGGTTAATAAATCTTTTAATTTCTGATTCCACGGGCATATGCAAGCAAGAATTCTTATCTTCATGTCTTCTATGTTTAGGGCTGATGAATTAGGACAGCTAGGAGCTCATGTCAACACAATAAAAATAGTTAGCAAGTTGATCGAGTATAGAAATGAGGCCTCAAAAAAGATGTCTATATTTGTGAGGCGATTCTTGATCAAAGGTTGAAGTTGGAGGCTTTCCAGCAAGAAGATGAGGACTCGAAGGAAATAGAGAAATTGAAATAGAGATTCGTTAGAGTGGCTAGATGGATGGTCAACTGCTTCCCGCACCTGTTTGCATCTACACCTTCCAACATTATCAAAATAAAGCGCTTTACAGATTACTTAAGAAGTGAGAGGTCGACAGTGTGGATAAGGAAATACAAAGGTACCTCTCAAAAGACCTAGAAATACAAAGGTACCTCTCAACAAACCTGGAAGACATTGAAGTTAAACCATTCAAATGGTGAACAATGAGAATATGGATTCTTGAGTTTGGTTGAAATGGCAAAACATACTTTCTATTCCGGCCACAATGCCCTATCTAAGGGTGCATTCTTATGGGACCTAGAATCAAGTGACACATAAGGCTCCATGAAGTCTAAGCAGATCCAAGTTCTCATGTGTTTGCACAATTAGACCAAGTAGGCCTACACATTAGAGATTTAGAAGTTGTAGTCTTGCACATATACACCACATACAGTAATGCAAGAGTAATATACAGAATTACATATACTTTATTCAATAAAGTTTATTGCAGTTAAATTTGCCAATATAAGTTACACTAACTTATTGTCATCCCTACCCGGACATCAGGCCGGGGCCGGCCTGAGGCTGCAGCCCAAGTCTCAAGGCCGGGTCGGAGCCCCAGTGCATGCACATGAATTATCATTAATGATAACTGTGTGAACTAACCGTGTTTTGTGGAGGATCTCCACGGAAACGTAAGTTGTTTATACATTTCTTTAATTAATAACAATACATTATACCATCTTTATTTTTATAATGTAATAAACAAGACAATATATATATAATATATATATATATATATAATATATATATATATATATATATGATATACTTAATTTTTTTTTTTATAAACAATAGATTACAAAATCAAGAATGTAGCATATCTGCTAAAAATAAAGATAGAATGGTGTATAGTGGCAGAAGGGAAATCTAGGGCTTTAAATACTTTATTATTGTGAATATAACTTGCTTATGTATATATACATTATACATTGTTATATATACAAGTGTATGAAATATAGCAAATGTAATATACGTAAGCAATAAAAAGTGTGTGTATTAATAAGTACACATGTCTGCATATATGTTTTTACATGTTTTTTTTTAACATTTTTATAAGGTAGATTACATCAAGTTATTAAGAGACTGAAAGACTTTTTTAAAACATGGTTATAACAAGTAATAATATGTGTGTGTTTACATTCCCCTAGTCCGTACGCTTGCCCTAGAGCAGAGACCGTACAGGAATATGCTGACAACATACCTTGTACTTGGTCCGTTCATCCACGGTCAGAGATTTGGACCGGAAAATTCGTACATATGGAGCCGTAGATGGTAAATCTTGGCATTTCTGGATATGTCTAAGAAGAAAGTACACGACATGGTTAAACAACAGCAGCAAAATGGGAGGTGTGTACGCCTGTGCGTGCAGTCGTATGTATGTACATATATAACATGTGTATACATACACAGTTACTACGTAAGGGACCCTGGATGCCTGGAAGACGAGGTGCTGTTGGAGTACGTACGGCAATACGGTCCTAGAGATTGGAGTTCAATACGTTCCAAAGGTCTCTTACCACGCACTGGGAAGTCATGTAGGCTTCGTTGGGTTAATAAACTCAAGCCTGATCTTAAAGGTATTTAAAAATACGTATATATAATGTGTATATATATTTATTAAATAAATTATATATATGCGTATACAGTGGCTGCAAATTCTCACCCGAGGAAGAAAGAGTTGTTGTAAAGATGCAGGCAAAGCTGGGTATGATAATGTTTTGATGCATACACACATGCATATATGTGTGTGTGTATTGTGTGTGTATGCGTGCGTATGTGTTACATGTGTTGTATTAAGGTAACAAATGGGCGAAAATTGCTTCATATTTGCCTGGACGGACGGATAACGACGTGAAAAACTTCTGGAGCACAAGGCAGAAGCGTTTAATCCGAGCCATGCAACGTCCAAAGCTGGGAGCATCCAACGGTCCTGATACTCCTTCCAGCCCTGTGTACAATGATGAAGCCGAATTTCCATCGTTCCAGGTTTATATAAGTAAAATAAAAGAAATTTAATAAATATAGTTTATTTTTAATGTTTAAATATAAATTATTTATTTATTATTTATTTTGCAGGTTCCAGGTTCAATGTTTCCTACTGACTACAATACACTTAACTCAGAGCCCGAGATGTCAAAGCTTCAGCAGATTACAGTCTTCCCAGAATTGAATTATTGTCCATCTGACCGGTGTGTGTGCGTGCGTGCGTGCGTGTGAGACATACACACACACGCACACACACACATGTGCAGATGTGACGATAGATACACAAGGAATACAAGGAGATGCATAAAAACTGAAGACGGAATATCCCATGAACCTTCCTTGTTCAACTTCATGGAGAGTGTCACAGAGGTTGACTACTTCACACAAGAGAGCCACATGTTGACCGGTCTACCATTGACCGGTCAACAATGGTTGACTTTTCCGGCTTTGACCGGCCAACTTTGGGAGAGTAAGCCTGATTCGTGCAGTCCCGACAGCGTACTTGGCGGGGACATGTTTGACTGTCTGGAGCCTATCTGTCAAACGCCTGCTGAATGGTGGGTCACTAAAACAGAATAAATCTATTTAACTGAAATAAAAATTAGAAATATAAATACATATTTGTATGTCTGAATATGTGTATGTATGTGTGCGCGTGAGTGTGTGTGATACACCATACTCATAAAACAAAATTCACAGAATATACCATCGTATAACGGCTTATGTTAACTATAACAGTTTGAATACTCTACCATCTTACTCGTCCGTTCTCATAAGGTACCTAAAATAAATAAAGTATTACTAATCTTCAAATAATAATTATTATTCACATATTGTTAATAAAATCTTTGAAAATGTACTTACTCCTTTGCTTTTTTCCACTCTTGGGTGACGAGTCGTCCTTTCTCATTAAGTGTCATTTTCTTCTTCTTCCTACCTGTATAGTACTGATGTGAATATGTGTGTGCGTGTCTTCAGTGTGTGTGTGTGTGCGTGCGTGCGTGCGCGTGTCCAGAGAGAGAGAGAGAGAGAGTATGTTTATAACACGTACATACTACATTCGTGTGTAACTAACATTAAAAAGTGTGTACGCACGCACACACACCTGTTTCCTCGTATTTAAGCTGCTTAAGGACAATCCCATGACGATTAGCCTCCTCACAAACATTTTCCACCTTTATACTCTCCTCAATAAGCTCTAAACCATCCGCTAAACTCCTATACAATGGTAAATCCCCAACAATCCCCATCCCCATCATCTGTTCAAAAATCTCAAATGCTCTCTCTAACATACTATATAGTTGTAATATGATATATTATATTATACCTGTTCAAAATACTCGTAAGCCTCTAGAAACTTGCTGTTCCTACAAAGCCCGTAGATTATGGTGTTAAACGCAAATAAATCCGGCTTGATTTTGGTAAACCTCCCCATTGATTCCTTAAACAGCTCACAGGCTTTCTCTGTTTTACCCGCTTTGCATAATCCACTTATGACCCTTGTGTATGTTACGTTGTTTGGCTCTTTACCGCTCGAACTCATACGATTTAACATCTCCATAGCCTCGTCCAATTTTCCCACGTCACATAATCCACCTATATCAATTAATACATATTAATGTCATACTATTAAAACAATAAGAGCATATATAACAATATTTCATATTAATTGAATAACAACTAATATTTAACATCATAAACCATATACACGGTCTTGCGAAAAGATATAATGTCATACATGGATGTATGAATTAATATGCACTTGAATATGTTCACTCCTAAGGTGAGAGTTCTTTTCTATATAAACGGTGTGTGTGTGTGTGTAGAAAGAGAGACAGACAGACAGACAGACACAGAGAGCACGTTATATATATATATATCAGTGTATTTGAAGTGTCCAATATGATGCATTTAAGTGTGTGTGTGTGTGCGCGCGCCCGTAAGTATCGTACTTAACCTTGACATATGTAGGTAATGTCCAAAACCATGTGGAGAATTGCTAATAGCAATACACATGCATAGTACAATAAATAGAACGCTTAGTACTATGTGCATTATGTATTCCAAGACAGTTATAGAATTGATGGCTGTACTGAAAACACACACACACCATATAATACACAAAAGTAATATATAAGCATAATTTTACGCTTAGCTATAAACTACATTATGCATGTATACATTCCAGGACTTATAGTAGTTACAGAACTGATAATAGAACTATAATTCACACACACACACACACACACACACGTACGTACCAATAAGTGACGTATATGTATAAACATTGGGCTCAATTCCCCTCCGCATCATATCTGAGAAAAACTCTCGAGCTTTATCAAGCTGCCCGACTTTCGCATTCCCAGTTATCATGATCGTGTATGTGATAACTGTTGGATCACAATGTTTTGCACACTAAGAAGAAAATTAAATAAATAAAATAATCTCACAACGTTTATATGTATAATTTTATAATAGCCAGCATGTCCTGTATAAATTCTTGTACATAATTAAATTATATATAAATAAATTCTAAAAATGTAATTAAAAATTTCTATGGCTTATTTTAACAATTTGTGTCGTAATTAAATATCTTGCTTTAATTAGCAGTATATACCATGTGGCGGAATATCTCGTTCGCCTCGTCGACTTTCCTTGCTAAACAAAGACCGTCAAGCAGTGTATTATACGTGATAGCATTCGGTATTATACCACTCTTTATCATCCTCCTTAGTACATACCTGAAACGAAACACGTATATATGTGTCTGTGTTGTGTGTGTGTGCGTGTCCCTCAATCTGCATGTATCCACACATATTCTGTCTAGATACTATGCTATATGTGCATAATAATTTTTAATATATATGCAAATTTATATAAGCCTACACTCTCTCTCTCAAACACAGACGTGCGTATAGGATAGAGAGGTTGGATACATTTATAAATTTGCACACATCTAGTATATATATACATGTAGGGAATGCATATGTACAGATAGCTGTGAACAACGTATTAACATGGAAGTTGGACAATATATCTTTTAATATTTATAAAAGTGCTATGTATAGAAAAATTATAATGACTACACACACACGTACCGTGCAGTATTTAGCTTTTTTGCCTTGCAAAGTCCACCAATGACAATATTATATGTATAACTATCGGGTACAATGTCTTCTCCCTTAATCCCTTCGCTAACTTCCTTAAGCAAATCCATGGCTTCGTCAAACCTGTTTGCTTTACAATATCCATACAATAATGCATTATATGTAACCAACGTAGGTTTTACCTACAACGTACACATATAAGTACATAGTTATGTTGTATATTATACAATTTAGACATTATATACATATTACTTAATCCATATGAATTATTTTTTGTATAGATATACTTACATGCATATTATATACTTTTAACTGTACCTATTGTATAGCATAATCTACCCACACACACACACATACATTTTCACGCTCCATTTGTTGAAAAACTGCTAAAGCACGGTCAAGTTGATCCTCCTTAGAGAGCCCATGTATTAACATATTGTAGCATATTCTGTCTGCCGAAAATTCCTCGGAGTATGTCGTGAAGTATTTGTATGCTTTTTCAATCTTTCCCTGTCTACATAGGAAGCTAACTAGCATGTTTAAGATAAAACTCGTCGGGGTTAACATTTTTGACTCCATATCCGAAATGAGCTCACAAGCCTCTGCGAAAATTATACACCATACATAAGAGCGTGCCTGTATATGCGCGATGTGTGCGTGCGTGTGTTTTGTAACTCTATATGCTGGTATATACGGCATATACTGATAGTCCATATAATACAATATGACTACTAAGACCAGTGTATAAATGCAAATAAATAAATAAAATAAAATAAAATAAAATACATAAAAAAATAATAGAATATAGTATATTAGCCAAGAGGATTAATTAAATATATATAAAACGTTTGCAAAACACAAATCCAAAAGGTTTAGTCCTGGTATATCCTAATATAGAAGGAAAAAAAAATTAGACTCATATACAGCAGTAAATGGACAAAAGTTTATATAGATTTTAGAATGTATATGTATAACATCTCTCTCTCTCTCTCTCTCTCACACCACACACACACGCACACGCATGCATACCGTCTGTTTTGCCGGCCTCGCATAATCCCTGGAGTACTATACCGTATGTATACACATTGGGAAATACGTCATCTGCGAGCATTGCCTCGTATGCCTTCCGTAATTTTCCGTGCATACCCGACTTGACGAGTACGGACAAATAAGCATTGTAGGTAAAGACCGTATGTTGGTAATTGTCCTGCCTTGCTGCCCATTTGAAAAACTTTGATGCTACTCTCACATCCGTCATGTTTTTCTGCAACATATAAATGTATATTCATATTATATATATATATATATATATATATATATATATAGAGAGAGAGAGAGAGAGAGAGAGAGAGAGAGAGACATATACATATACTGCACACGTATAGACAGACATAATTGCATTTTTGGTTTGTATATACATAAATGAATAAATGCAATGAACGTTTGTAGAACTTAGCATTTTTCACTGGTGCGTGTGCATGCACGATGTATCTACGCGTAGATGTGCATTTGTATACATGTATGTATGTGTATATAAGTATCTCAGTTGTAATCTAATCACAAATTTCAGCATATTAAAGTTTATGAATATCAATGTATATTTTAGTTTTATAATTAATGATATATACAAATGGAACATTTTACACACACCTACATGGTTAAACCTCTTCTTGATTAATTAAAATGCCTTGGTCTTAAAGAACCATTATCCATCAGTTCCTTTAACACGCTCTCTCTCTGTGTCTTGTGTGTTGTGTGTGTGTGTCTATATATATATATATATATATATATAGACACACACACACACTCACATTCCATACACACACGAAAGTATACATACCAGGACTTGTATAACATCTTCCTCTGTTGTTAAACCACGCCATTCTTCTAAACACTCACGTCTGGTGGACCACTTCTGCTCTCTATCATTCGCAATAAGGAGGACATTCCGAGTTACCAATGACAAACTCTTCTGACCTTCACCTGGGGAAACAAGGCTTGTATTATCCTCACTAATTACTGCTAAACTCCGATTAATATCACTAATCTTCTCTGTTTCTGAATCCTCTGTATCTGAGCTCTCCGAGAGTTGTTTGGGAGGTGCTCTTGAGATCAGTGTTAATCTCCTCTGTCTGGCTAGTAACACTCTTGGGAAGTATCTATTCATTTCTACAACTTAATTACTATAAACCATCTGTATACAACCCATCTAACAAATTACATAATAATGTACACTAATGTACCGAAATCGCTCGCTGCTTTCCCCCACCATTTCTAAACCCTAAACCCTAAATTATTAAATTAAATATAAATTGTACAACGACATGTACATATGAGAATATTCGAATGAAGAATATACTTAGAATGTCCGGAGGGTATCCACGGAATATACTGGAATAGAATGCAAGTCTTGACTCTGTGTAAATGACGGCCAGGTGCACAGCGATTGCCCTAATCGATTCATCCCATTTTCTACAATTTTTATTCATTTAATTATTTATTTACTCGTATTTATTTATAAATCCTGCCCTAATTCTCGATCCAGGTGCGTGCGTGCGTGCGTGCGTGCGTGTTTCATTGCTAAATCAAATTTTAATTGTTCCTTACAGGCTTAGCATGGAATTAACGGGCTACACGCGTTTCCGGTACACTCACACACACACAGAGTCATACACGTATAATACACTACTGTAATAATTGATCGATTTAGTTTACCCGGAATTAATTATGTTTAAGTATATAGTAGATTCTGTTAAGATGAACAATCAAATAGTGTAAAATGCATACGTTAATAAATATCTCCTATATATACGTAAACACACACACACACACACACACACACACACACACATATATATATATATATATATATATAGAGAGAGAGAGAGAGAGAGAGAGAGAGAGAGAGAGAGAGAGAGAGAGAGAGAGAGAGAGAGAGACATACATACACACATACACTCACACACACATATGTGTGTGTTGTGTGTGTTTGTGTTTGTGTTTGATATGTGCATATATCTACTAGGATACAGGGAAATGACATATAAGTATTATGGATCGTGTTGTAGTATTAAGTGTATATGTATTAATCAAGTATATTAGCTTAAGAAATTATTAATCGTATTAACTTAACCAATACTATTTTTCTCCAGGTTAAGAAGATAATCATGGCTATACTAAACAGACCACGGCCAGGATGTTCACAACAAAAGCTTCTTCTTGCCTTTCTCATCACTATAACAATTGTTGGAATATTCCTTGCTAACATCAACTGGAATGGTAAACTAACCAGCTCCAGTGAGGTCGTTTCCCATCTCCCTTCAGTTAGTCGTCCTGTTGGCAACGCCGTACAACCAGTAGAATACGCGACCGTACCACTTCCATCTTATACGGAACTGTCAACTTCTCTACGTAAACGAAACGCACTTCCCCTCGTAATCAGGTATATAACATGTATATGTACTCATGTTGTATATAACATATCTATGTTTCGTGTCCGTGTGTGTATCTATGTATCATCTTGTCGGACGTGTATATATACATATAATACCATATATATGCGTGTGTATATCTATGTATAAGCTTGTCGGACGTGTATATATACATATAATACCATATATATGCCGTGTGTATATCTATGTCAAATAGTTTGTTAGATATAAGCTTTCTTTCATGTCAGCTTTGGAATATTTAACTGTAGCTTATGATATTGAACTTTATATCTCGTAACTCCAAATAATTAATAAGAGAGGTATGTCACATGTGTGTGTGTGTGTGTGTACGTACGTATCATATAAATATACACAAACATATGTCGCGTGTTAGATATACTGGAAAATAATACACATGACGTGCGCGTGTGGATGTGGGTGTGTTTTATTGTATTATTTGAATAACCAGGGAGTTTTATTACATTAAACAGGACTTATTTCCTTCATTAGCAAAGGATCATATAATTATAGTGCTGTATGTACACAACCGGCCTCAATACCTCAAAGTGGTGATCGATGGCCTGTCACACGTAGAAGGAATTAATGAAACACTCCTCATTGTCAGCCACGATGGGTTCTACGAAGAAATGAACACCATTGTTGAATCCATAAGGTAACACACGCACGCACACATACACCAAGTGTTTGTATGCATATATACATGAAGTATATATACTCATCGAAATACATACTAGTATTCAGTATACATACTGTGTATGTATAACATATTAACTATTCAATTGTTGGAGTAGTCAATATGCATTAGGACATACGTGAAGGACTCCCTCTCTCTCTCTAGACACAGTTAAGCATCATATATGCACACACTCATATATGTGCGTGTGCATATAATATGCATGCACATACATATTGATTAAATATTAGTATATTTGTAGGTTTTGCCAAGTGAAGCAGCTATTTTCTGCATATTCACCACATTTATACCCTGACTCCTTTCCGGGGACATCACCAAACGATTGCAAAGGCAAAGAAAACCCGTTGACCACCGGTTGTCGGGGACAAGCCGACCAGTACGGAAACCACCGCAGTCCGAAAATAGTGTCTCTGAAACACCATTGGTGGTGGATGATGAACACTATCTGGGATGGTCTAATGGAGACACGTGGATATAATAGGCATATTGTGTTTATTGAAGAAGATCACTACCTTTATCCCAATGCATACAGGAACTTACAGGTAAATATACTTGTATGTGTATGTACCTGGTGTGTGCATATATCATGTATACATGCGTTTGTGTGTGTGTATACGCTGTATATGTATGAGCATACTATGTATATATATTTATACACAAGGTTAGTAATACTATGAGCTTTATAAGTATGTAACTGCAACATAGTCAAGCATCCCTCCCAAACACACACACACACACACACACACGTGTGTGTGTGTGTCTCATCGTTTTCACAATTATATTGTAACACACACACACATACACACAACTATTGCCTACATGAAATAAATTAAATCACATATACCAATGGCATAGTTAATATGTTGATTATCATATCTATGGTTATACTTGGTTTACTAAGTTTATTCATATTCGTATCTCTCCGTTGATAAACTAATATTTTAGGTATTGTATATGTATATTGTGTGTGGGTGAACTAAGCATATGCTTGTTAGTATTGAGAGCAAGAAATGTCATATTACACGTATCTAGTATATATTACACGTATATATACATACATTTAGATACAGTAGTGTACTCGTACAATCTGGGTCATAACCATATAATAATACATAATACATCAACACTGATGATATGTATACTATATGGCTATGATGACGTAATACATGCATATGCATACTAAACATATGTATTTTTATGTGTATGTTTACAATTTAATGTATTTCTGTGAACAGGCGACTGGTCAGTAGCAGTAACGTACATATACATTGGGAATGTATAGATACGTATACGTACCTACATACGTACACATATAAACAAATAACTTATACATACATATGCATACCAGGGTCTATGTCTACATGTATGTATGTGTAACTACTTAATTATGTTTAAACAGATGCTGGTTAGTATCAAGGTCCAGAAATGTCCCGGGTGTTGGGCGGTGAATCTGGCACCGTCAGATATAAAAAATCGTGGGGAGAGGGGTGACTTTTTGGTAGCTGAGAGAATAGGGAACATGGGATATGCTTTCAACAGGACTATGTGGGAAAAACTACACAAGAGTACACACAAGTTTTGCACATTTGATGATTATAATTGGGATATTACCTTATGGTCTGCGGTATATCCTTCATGGGACGAGAGAACATACACTTTACGAGGTGTGTTAAGTGTATTATGTATGTTCGCATATGTAGACACATACATACATGCGTATGCGTATGTATGTATGTGCATACATTCATTACATATACATACGCATACATATATGCAGATACACATATATACATATGTGTACGTGTATATATGTATATCTGTATGTATGTATGCACATGTCCATATGTATATGTATGTACATAAACATATGTGTTGTTGCAATAAACATACAGTTCAGGAGATATGTGTGTATATATATAGTAGATACATATGGATGTATAGTTACAAGAAAGATACATAGAGAGACTGTGTATCTGCAGGTATGTATATATGTATGTAGTTATTGACCCATGTAGCAAGATGCATATATACGTTTGTGTACGTTATGTATGTGTATCTGCATGCATATGTACTTACTGATGTATCTTTGTATGAGAGTGACGGACGAGTATGTGTTGATGCATATATAGACAACTCACATTTAGATTCTCTCTGTTAGATACATATATCTATGTATCTCTACGTATGTATGTATGCATACACATACGTATAGATACACATGCATGCAGGTCCTCGTGCGAGTGCCATACATTTTGGAAAGTGCGGGTTACACCAAGGTCAAAAGGACGGTCAACCCGGGTGTACGGACTACACCCGGGAGCTGCCAGAGGTTGACCCAGTTGACCAGGTTATGAACATAAGACCGACGTGGAGCGTACTACAGCGTTCGTACAATGGATATCCCAGCACGTTTACCGGTTGGGGCGGTTGGGGCGACCCCAGGGATCACCGGCTCTGTACGGACTTTGCCTCCATGTACCGTACTGCAAACCAGGTATGGATATGAGTGGTTTGTTTTTTAAACACAATATACATGAAAGAATACAAAGATGAGTTTTTAGACCATGTGTGTGTGTTCATAATTATTCTCAATACTAGTGTTAAACATACAATGAGATTGATATGTTCACACACTAAAAATATAATGATATATATGTAATTCTTATATATTATATAAAGGATGGCACCATGCTGTTACATGCGGGCGTGCGTGTGTGTGTGTGAGAGAGAGAGAGAGATTGGTAGTATAACCCTTAATAGAATTAATAAAATATTATTTTAGCTATGCACACTCGTTTGTTTTCAATATAATTATATAATTGAATATCTTATAATAAATAATATTGTTAATCTATTTTTAATGAAGAGTTCAGATTTAAACATGTTTTGTTATGTCTTATGTATTTAAAACCCATACGCACACATGATGCGTGCGTGCGTGCGTGTGCAGTGTGTGACATTCTATCGGTGTAGATAGTCAATACAGGTAGATCGATGAGCTACTTCCAAGGCTGTTTTGTAGTATACGAATGGACAATTTACTTGTCAATATATATACATAACCTGTATATCTATCTATATATGTATATATATACATATCATAGATAAACTTTTGTCTTCTTTTAAATGATTTAAATTATTTTGTTTTAATTATATATTGGCTGGAAATGGACAACCTTATATTTTGTGCCTTTATATCCTTTACCCACGTCACCACAAAATCTCCTGTATTCGATTCTATACAGTTACGGAATACATCGTATTTCTACACATGTTCCTTGGCACTGATGTATATTAATCTCATTATCGTTAATTAGAGATTAGCAAACACACACACACACACACATGCATATATTATACTATAATATATAAATCTGTATAGTGCTCCTATCTAGATCAGATCTGCATGGCTAATAAGTTGATATATATGTGTGTGGTATATTAATGCTACCATTCAGTGCTCCACTTTTACTTAATGACGACACTGTGACGTCACAGGAAAAAAAATTAAACTAATATATTTGATATAAAACTATAATTATATTTGATATCAAACTATAACTATATTTTTTATATTAGTTTGTCTTTGTGTTCAGAACTATAATATTAAAAATATGTAATTACTGTTTAAAAGCATATATCTCTTCTCGCAGTTTAATGTTTTAACTTCCCATTTTCTACCACCTTAATATATATATATATATATATATACAATTAATTTTATTGTTTATTTTTTTATTTATTTTTTATCTTCCCACACACGTCAGTTCTTTCTTTTCTCTTAATTATGTTATATATTATATATATATATATGGGCGGAAGCTATACATATATACATTTTTTATATAGAATTTTGTGTGATCGTTAGCAGTTTCACATATTTCTTGGAGATGAGCTCTGAAGAAGAACCACTTGTGACATCTGAATACATTCTCAAAGTAGGCCTTCTTATATGTTTTTATACACAAATATATTCACATGTGTGTGTAGTGTGTGTGTACATGGGTGTATTTTATGATCTTTTATTGCAGGTTCAGAACTTAATAGAAAGATGTATTTTACTGCATATGAACTCTGAAGAATGTGTGAGTGTATTATTTACATATGCGAATGTGAAACCCACCGTCACGGTTACAGGTATGAATTATATCGGAACACACACACACACACACACCACACACACATATACACATATATAACTCATTTTTCTTCTTTATTTTCAGTATGGAATGAACTGAAGAAGAAGGAGAACAAGGCCTTCTTTACAGCGTACGAGAAGTATAAACAAACTGGGAGCTGACAAATGGAAGAGCTCTATTGGAGGAAAGAAGAAAACTGCTCTCTCAATGTCTCGGATTGAATAGGAGAAAATTTTTTATTAATATTAATGCATCTATTTTTCTTCAAGCATACTCCACCACAAGTATCTTAGCACCACAGTGCAGTTTCTTTGTTGGATCCACTTATTGTACCTCTCTCTCTCGTGTGTGTGTGTGTGCGTGTTGTTACAAAAACTACCATTTCAGTGTATGATGTAGACACACTAGTAGTGTACATACATTGTATATAGTTGCAGTGCATGTACGAATACGACGTATGTCCTAACAGTGTGTAGAAGAAAACAATAGAGCAGACAGCAGCGGGACGAGGGAGACAACCAATGAGGTGGTGTATTTCCGCTTTTTATGTTGTTTGTTTCTTATAGAGAATATGCTGAGAATATACAGTCAATACCAAGTTGACAAAGTTGTCAAATCACTACACACATCTCTTAAATGTAATTACTGTTTTGTATAAAATTATAAAGTGAAAGTTGTGAATAAGTTATTAAATTTATTATATAAATAAATAGGAAATTAAGAAAAATAATAAAAACTGTTTAAATCATTATTTAAAATATTCTGAACACATTCTATTAAATATTTTTTATTACAACATGACACGTTGGTACTTACAAATACTTCATCATATATAATGTGTGTGTACACGTGTGATATGTATTAGAAATTGGTTTAAATGTAATATTGGAACTTCTAAGTCAGCCATGGACACGTCAAGTTTAAATGACAGTAGACACTCTAAACCTGTGATATAGTAAGCATCATAAATTTATTGAGCTGCATACACACGCGCGCGACAAAGTTACAGCCTATATCAGCTACCAAGCTTGCTTCTTACACGCTTCAACGAGCGTCTAAAGCTCCTCTGCTTAGAAACATACCTTTCATTTCCAGCAAGCATCATACACTTATTCTTTCTAGCTAGATTGGTGCACTGAAACCCTAGTTTCTCCGCTATGCACCTCTGTATGTAATTCGCAACCTCGTGCTGAGTTCCCTGCAGAACATGTCTTCTCCTTTGGAAGCTTATCCAGGAGTTGTATATGGTACTCTGGCTTGGGATTCATTAGAAAGTATAATGGATCTAATGCCTTCCATCGTACCATAGAATAACGGAAGGAAGGCAGGCAGACTAATCTCTATCTAGCTGAAGTCATTAGAAAGAGAATTGACTACAGATATATATCGTACATTGTTTAATCATCTCCTTCACGAAGGACACACCTCCCTTCTCATTTACTGTAGACACGTCACAAACACGTATGTAACATTTGAGTTGAGGCATAAGGACAATGTGAATTTATATGAACTAACTGCTGGGTTGTAAGTCATATTTTTATTATATATTTTTATGTAACTGTGTGTGTGCGTGTGCATGAGCTGCATATAGTTAATGGTAGCGAGAGAAGGCAGCAAAGGCAAGAAAGGAGAGTAACTTCAAGGAAGTTACTTATTTTTTACTTAACTGTATATGTGTGTGTGTGTGTGTAAATATGTGTTAAAGTGAGAATGAAGTATTCTTTAAAAGATCATGGTCAATATATTGTGTCTCTGTATGCTTCTACACACATATACCATGTATATGCATATGTACATAGCACATTTATCAATGTGTGTATCTATTCAGTATAATGACACAGCTCGGATAATGTTACGTATGACAACCTGTACGTACACGCTTGTTGCGCAACTTAAACGTGCAGATTCGTTCTAGTCTAGTGTCTTAGGATGCTTGGCTTTCACCTAGGTGACCCGGGTTCAAACCTTGCCAACGGAAAGCTTGATGAAATTTGAATATATTAGAACTTAGGTAATAATTTTTTTCTTAAACGCTATCAGCTTAACAATTTTTTCCTTAAACATGCAGTCACGTTAGCATACATTTGCATTTTAATGTTTATAACCTCTATAAAATGCATTTTGGTTAATGTATGTTGTGGATATTTCAAAATTGAGGACCTCAACAATTGGTTTTGCTCACTCTTTTAGTTTGTGATATACATAATATAAAGGTCTATATTCACACAAGTGATTAAGTTAAGTTAAATTAACCTTATCAGTTATCCTAATTAAATTGCTTTAACTAAAATTCTTTTTCACACAAACGGTTTAGATAATGAATCATTATTTTTTATTTGGTTAATTATAAATGACTAACCATATTGGTTTCCATGTTTCCTTTACGTTTAATTAGGCTAACGTAATTAAATCAGCTTCACACCACTATATTGTTAACTTTGTAGTTATATGAGATTTGAACATTAGCTAAAAATGAAACACACACACATAAGAACATTATGAAAACACAAGACACATCACTAGTACATCATTAGTTGCTCCCAAATTGCTAAGCCTTCTTCATCATGAGACTCTTCTTCACCCTCCACTCTAGTTCTTCTGCTTGTAATTAACATGTTCAATCTCCTAATCAAGATCATCTTTGGCATTGATGAGGAAATTATGTAAAATGCAAGAAGCATATACAATATCAAGAACAAGCTCTGGATCCATTACAAGCCTGTCTTAAGGGATTTGAAAATTTCCTACAAGAAAGACATTGTTAAATATAAAATAAGAATAACTAAAGAAGTGTACATTTAAAGAGACTAAAGCTCTATTCTACAATAACTCAAGCATGAGAGAGTTCCTTGTTGTATGTTGTTTTGATAAAAGACATGTTTGCAAATTATTAAAATGGAGTCTTGCACTTGTAAGGAGATATGGACCAATAGTTAGTCCATGGTGAGGAAATTCAAAGAGTGGAGTTTGTAGGACCTCATGCTACATAACTTGTTGGTGAAGGCAACAATTCCTCCATATCCTACTGTCGTGAAATGAACATGGCCATCAAGAAACCACTTCCTAACAAAATATGATGGGATGAAAACTTCAAAAGACCATTATATACATACTTGCTATCGATAACTCCTTGAAGAACTACATTGTACTTGTGATGTTTGTAGTAACTCTTTGCTCCGTCTCGGAAGCCATTGATGACCTTTTGAGTATCGTCTATCATGTCAAAAAACTTGATCTCTCCACTCAATTGCTTAATGATGGCATTGTAAGTGTTGTGGAAGATTTTTGGTAGTAGTACTCTCACCAATACCAAAACACTCTGATATAAGAAAGTACTTGTAATCATGTCTCAATTTAAACAATGTAGTGTCGAGCCAAACACGAACAAGAATTGCTTGATAATAAGGATTATCATGTTTGAAAAGCTTGTTGTAAAGCAAATCGCACAACTCATCGAAAGTTTCTCTCTCCATGCCAAAGATTTGTTTCCACCTTGCATCATACATTGTCTTAGCAAACCTATCAAACCATGTTATGCTTCTTGGCTTCACCCACCATCGGTGTTCTATTGGCTTCCTTGCTACCGCTACTACCTTGTTGTTCATGTCTACTACTTGCTTGAGAACTTCAATATCCTTATCATATTCCTCTTCCAAGTCCTACACCTGCTGAAAAAACCTTTTATGCTTAATTACACGGTCCTTCATCCTTATTTCTCTATCTCAAATATGCTTTCGTTGAGTTTTCATTATCTGCTTGAGTAGTAGCACCAAAAGTACGATATGCTAATTGTCCATTTCTATGCTATATCACTCTTAGAAGGGGAAAAAAAAAAAAAAAAACCAAGCAATTAGTATCATAGTACTTAAACCATGAGAACTTACATTTTATTTTGTAGAATAGCTCTCTACATTTCATCTATTAGATTTGGTTCAAAAATGAAACGCATGAGAAATTTGAGAAAAGATTACTATCTAAAAAATGCTACCATGATGCTTGTGTGTCATGAATGAAACCGTGCGCTTAGCGTTTGGTTCATAGTTGTGGTTGCCTCCTTCTCTATTGCAAGTCTTTCCTTCTCAAGCTTCATTTAATCTTTATGCCTATGCATTTCTCCTTGTATCGTTCATTTCTCTTTTCCTCACTACCTTTGTGAATTCAAGTTGATTCTGGCGAAGAATAACAACCAAGTCACTTGTAAACTTCCTTGACTTCTTCCTAAGTCAACCATTTGATCCTTCCTCACAATTGCTAGGTACATGCTCACTTGTTCAAGCATCATGGTTCTCAGGTACAAGTGTTGCATGAGATGAACTTGGAGTTGAAGTACTGCTATCTTTGATCTTACTTGGCATCACATTCAGATTTGCAGCAAAGGTAGTCTCCATGGCCTCAAATAAGTCTTGTGTCATAGTTTTTACTATGACTCAACCCTTTACTTTGGACGTTGACTATTGTTACCTATTGTACTATGTTGATGGACCCTAAATGTAGTAGGAAACAGGCCCGCTTAGTGCACTTGGGTATTTGGTGATGGTCCGGCCGGGTGTCATTAGGTATTTGCAGGAAACTCTAAGCGAAGCTAGAACTTACCTTCTAAAAATCCACCCCCAATTTTAACGTCCCGAATAGGCTGATTGGTCTTTGCAGATGAATTTGGCGTGTTAAGTAGGGTTAGGAACACCCCTAGGGTTGACCTAACCCTAGGGTTGCCCTAACCCACGCCCTAAAACCCCCACCCCTTGGGTAGGGTTTAGGGGTAGGAGTAAGGGTGAGTTATAGGCTCATATTGTTAATTTATCTAAGGGGCTAAAATTCAGTGCCAGCCCACTTACACATACAGGAAAAGAGGGGGGGGGCTCCATCATATAAATAAGGTAGAGTATGTAGGAGTAAGGGTTCCTGGGTTCATGACTGAGCTCATTACTCTTCTCCCGGTGCAAGCTCTAGCTTGTGTCGTCAAGGCACAACCCTCTGTTGTGCCGCCCTAACTTCCAGATGCCAGGGGTACATCCCACCTTTGGGGTAGCTTACCCTTAACGTTGGCAAATCCATGCCTGGGAAGTCTTGTCAGAATGCACGTTCCAAGAGGCAGAGGTTGAGGCTTGTCTCCAGCCTCCTCCTCCACATCAAGCTAGGTGTAGCACTCACGGCCAAGCAAGGCACATCCATGTCTTTGACTAACTGTGGGCATGGGATCTTGTTTGACAGGTTCACATTACTTGGTTCCTGAGGGTACATCGAGGGGTTCTAGAGTTGGCATTTAGGAGCCACATTTGTGGCACTTGGTGCAACTCTTGAATCTAAGGGTTATGGCATGATAAGCCACATCGGGGAAGGCAGTGTCACATGGAGATGTGACACTGGGCTAAACGTCACATGGTACAATGCTTGAAGCACGCCCTTTGCGGTTATGTCATGGGCTTGTAAGGGAGGTTAGGTCTCATAACTAGGTGTGCTTTGGCACACTTGGTTAGGGGAGTGTTCTCCTTGGAATTCAAGGGTTGAACAACCTAAACATGTTAGCAGGAGCCCTTTCGTGAGGCACTCGCAAGGTCATGTGCTTAGGGTTATCCTAAACCTAGCCTTAGGGAGTTTGCTTAGTAGAACACTCGTGTCCGCCTACTCATGTCCTCACTAAGTACTAGCCCTAGGTCTAAGGTATAACTTAGCCACTCAAACCCTTAGGGGTTAGTCGTGGTTCAGGGTACCCCTTGTCGCCCTAAAGGGGTTGTACACCCGGATGAGGGTGATTCCTCAAGGGGTAAGTGACGATGCCTTAGTTCTATCCAGGGGTATGTGTGGAACACACGTCTCCTTGATGGGGGTTAGGGCATGAGCCTGTCTAGGTCTTCTAAGGCAAGACCCTAAGTCAACTAGGGTTATCCCTCAAGGGTTCTGGGGGCAGACATTCTAGGGAGACTTAGGCTAAACCGTAAGTCTCCTGTCCACTTGGGCATTAGAGTCTAACCTTAAGGGTCATTGGGGTTGTTCTGGGAAACTTAGCGTTGCTCACACAAGTTGATGACACCGAATGGCCACTTGGCAGCCACGTGTTGCCACGTGTTGGCCCTTTGGGTTAAAACTCTGACAATTGTGACATGGTTGGAAGAGAGTTCTTCTTTGGAAGAGAGTTCTTCTGCCTCTCTTTGTTGGTCATAGCAAAGTAGTTCACACAACTTGTGACTTGTCATAATTCCACATCTTTTTGTAGTTTGAGCATAAGTTGTCCCATTTAAGCTTGCACTGCTTCACATCCCTTTTATAACTAGCTTTCTCCAACAGCTTCACGATTTTCTACCATCTTGTTCCATCTTTTCATTTCTGCTTTTATCGTTGTATGCTTCTAATTCTTCCATCTTCAACTTAACAAAGACTGATGTCTCCTTTGACCCCAATTTGGACTTCGATCTCAAGAACTAGTTGCAATTGGAGTATCTCACCCAGCAGCAACATTCTCATCAGTGGCAACACTATGGACATTCATGAATGTTGCACCTTGTGCAACTACACACACAAAATGCAATTAAGCACCAAGACAAAGCCCCAAGCTTTTGACCTTGTCCTTTTCATATGCTCAAATCACCACTACAACCTTGAGCTGTCAATGTTGTAGCCCTAATCTATCAATGCCGTAGCCCTAATCCTTCAATGCCTTAACTAACGGGCTAATGACAAAATAAAGTACAAATTTCATATTGTTAAATTTTATGGAAAGTTAATGGTATTTTGTGATGTATTTACGATTGTATATGTAGTATATATCCTATAAATGTTATATGTATGCAACATAGTGTATAGTGACATATTTGACATTACATGAACTCATACGGAAACATATTTAATTGTGATCAATCTTTGGGTTAATTACATGGTACATAAAGACACGTATATACGCGTGTGCTTGATATGGTATGTACATTGAATGCTTCCAATTATGCCTTAATTTATATTGAATATATAGGGCCAACGCCCACCAACAATTAAATTAGCCTAATTTCAAATTAACTTTTAATTGACATTCCAACCGGCCCCAATTAAGTTCCAATTTAATCAGCTTAATTTAATTGCCCTAATTTAATTAAAATCATTCCACCAAAGATTCTTTTCAATTAGGCTCATTACAATTAAATTAGCTTAAGACGGGAAATCCTTAATTTTTTAATTGAACTCAACCTGTATCATTAACTCAATTAGGGTTTTGGGTGTGGCAGCTATGGATCCAGGTGAGCATGGGCTGCATGGACTGCATGATACACATGTTTCTTCAGTAGAAAAGCACAATCGGCAGCCTAATTGGAGGGAGGAGATCTTCTTGCTGGTACAGTTGAAAAAAGGAGGAAGAGGATTACACAAGTAGGAAGGACAGGAACAAGGCCATCTCAAAGACACAAAGGTTTCAGAAGATCGGTGAGAAGATGGCTGCTGCAGGGTACAGTGCGGCCATGAGAATATCAGGGTGAAGTGGGACAACATGGTCTCGGCCTTCAAAAAAATCCGTGATAACAATGCTGCAACCGGGGCAGCAATTACTTTGGGATGACCTCCAAGGAACGCTCCATCGCCAAGCTACAGCAACAATGGAGCGTGAACTATATGACGAACTGGAGGAGATTCTGCATGGCAAGCCAAACATCTCACCTCCAAACCTTTTTGACACCTCCAAGCAGCTGCAGAACAAGCAGGGAGATACTGGGACCAAACAAGGAGGTGGAAGCAAGGAGCAAGGAGCAGCTAGTGGTCTTGTCAATGATGAGAGCACCGAGACTGTTCCGGGGGACCGTGAGTCCGGCTCCTCTGGCCGGCTCAAGAAACGGACTGTCGTCCTGATGTTGGTGAGGCAATGAAGACGTTCGCCAACTTGACAAAGGAAGTCGAAGAGAATCGTGCTCGAGGCATGCTGAGAGCCTCAAAGTAGCAGGAGTTCATGCGGGAGATGGCTGAGATTGAGAGGGAACGTCTCCAAGCAGAGCGGGAAGCAGCTGCAGCAATGAATATGAACTTTGCTACCTTTGTCAACTCCTACGCCAAGCAGCAGCAACCTCCTGGATCTTGAGTAAGTTTGGAAGCTTGTGTTGAAACGTTTGCCAACTAATGGTTTTGTTTACTCTTAGGCTGGGTTGAAAGAACGTCCTGCACACACCATCCTTCTCATACTCTTCTTGCACTTGTAGATAGCTAAGGCATTTGCATGAAGTTTCCTTTATGTTCTTTCACATGTTTCTCATCAGTAAAGTTCTATTTTTTTTTTTCAGGAAACCGGAGTAGCGAATGGATCACTTTGCTCCTTGTTTTCAGGCAAGTTTTACTTCATCTTCACCAGATCACAGTGCAACAAGCTCGAAGAAGGTCTGCTCAAAGGTTGAAGAAAGCTCATCAACGTTTTCTCAAGAGGAAGAGGGATGAAGAAGAAGCAGATGCCGCTGAGGATTTCGAGCGAAGCTTTTTGTTCCAGTTGATTGTTCACTGTGTTGTTCCGGACTGGAGACTTCAGTCTGATCTCCAATGGTGGGTCAAGCCCCGCTCAACTGTGTGGTTTGACCGGTTTGTGGTGGAGATGTACGACGACTCTCGATGGTTGAAGCTCTTCGGAATGGACAAACAAACCTTCAACAACTTGGCAGCTCGATTGCATCCCGACTCGTCAAACATGATACAAACTACGCATGGCTATTCCAGTGAAGCTAGGCTCGCTTGTACCATCTTCAAGCTAAGGAACAACTTCAAGTACCTGAACTTGTCTGAGGAGTTTGGCATCGGTGAGAGCTCTGCTGCTCGGATCATCAAGGAGACATGCAAAGCAATCCAAGAAGAGCTTCGGGACTACATCAAGTTCCCGACAACCATAGCTGAGGCTGAAGTTGTCATTGAAGGCTTCACCGACTGGACCTCTCTTCCCAACGTCCTCGGCTGCATCGACTGCTCTCATATTCACATCAGCAGGCCAGTCGAGAACAGAGAAGCGTACATGAAGCACAAGCATGCAAGCATCGTCCTCCAAGCGATTGTAGACTCGAAGAAGAGGTTTCTCGACGTCAACATTGGTTGGCCCGGATCTGTGCATGACACTCGGATATGGAAAAACAGCGGGTTTTACGAGCGTTACAGGAGGGGAGAGGTTCTCCAAGAACCAATGAAACGACTCCACTTCCCCCAGATCAGCATTTCGATGTTTCTCCATACCTTCTCGGGGACAAGGGATATCCATGCTGCTCAGCGATCATGATACCTTTCCGGGTGCAGCAGAACGTGAATTGGATGACAGAGATCTTCAACTACGAGCTCTCAGCAGCAAGAGGACCTTGTGGAGTGTTTGTTTGCTCTATTGAAGAGTAAGTTTTGTCATTTTTTTCCTTATTCTTGTTGTCTCTGAGATGGTTTCTTGTGACAGACAAGTTTGGAGCTCTTCGTCAGGAGATGAAGATGTCTCCAAAGCTGGCCTCTAAGCTTGTTTTTGCAGCTTGTATTCTCCACAACTATCTGATGATGTGGGAGATACAGATGTTGAGCAAGAGCTACAAGCATTAGAGTGGTTGAACAAGAGGCTGCATAAAAAAAGCTCCTCAAGTTGGAGCTCCTGAAGCTCAAGGCCCAGCTGTAGCTGAACAAGAAGACGACAACGAAGCTCAATCTCAACCTGATAAGCTAATGGATTGCATATCCGAATCAACTTGTTCGATATTTGCATTTGGAGTTGGCAGGTGAACTTAATTTATTGATATTTTGGTTGGAATGTAATTAGCTAATTAAATTAATTCCATTCCCATGCCTAATTATTTCAATTAAATTAAGTTGGTGGGAATGAAATATAATTAAATTAATAAATTAGATTCAATAAACTTAATGTGATATTCTTAATTTAATTCTCGGTGGGCATTGGCCCATAAACATGAACCATTCATGTATAGTATAATGAAAACTATATATGTTAAGAATAATATATATATAAATAAATTAAAAAGAAGTTAAAAACATAAGATTAAATTTATGCATGTTATATACTTAAATTCATTATATATATTAATTTAAAATTAATTAATTTGAATTATTCATTTATGGCTTATTAACTTCTCCCGTACAACCCTACATGCACGTGTATACACAAACACCTTTCCGTACAGAGGGTGAGAAAGAGTCGTGGAAAGCTGAGTTCTTTTATATACACATAGACATATACATGTTTCCACGCTCGTACCCGTGCATATACACACCATAGGAACAGTATGCAGACATAACACATATGCTTAACTTGCACACTATAACGCTCACACGTACACTCACACACAAAAAGAAAGAAAACTTGAACATACGCTCTTCCAGTATCAGCTAGCGTTTTCACGCTACAAGATCCCTTCTCATGAGTTCGTTTAGTGTTTCATCTATATACCTGTACATACACGTATCACTATGTGTATGTGTGACTCAAATTCGTAAATAAAAAAGGAACTTCTTCATGTTTTCAAGCTCAGCTTCTGTGATTTCATTTCATATATTAGAAGTTTATACCCACAAAGAACATTTTAATTAGAAGATAACGAATTGATTATAGTGAATTGATCTCGTAATATAATATAACACAAAACACACACACACACACACACACACACATGGAGAATATATCAGTTACGACGAACTAACTGTTCCTCCATTGTTTAAGCAGCTCGACACACCTTCCTTCTCGTTTAGTGCAGGCAAAACCTGTTTAATTCTCAGAGGTTATCAAGTATATGTAGACACATACACAGACACGTATGTAAACCTTTCTCTCTCTCTCAAACGCTGATACACACAGATTGCTTATATGTTTCTCTTTAATTACTTCTCAATATATATATGTTAAAGTGAAAGTGAAGTATACTTTTAAAGATCGTCAATGTACGAAGTATATTAGCGCACTGGGACAATGTTAGTATTACCTAATGTGTAGATCCGTTGTAGTCTAGTGGGTTAGGATGCCTGGCTTTCACCCAGGTGGCCCGGGTTCAAACCCCGGAAACGGAATTCGTAATTACACCCTGACTTCTAATTAGCATAGTTACCAACAAGACCACGTGGCCAAATCAGCCTTGACAACCCTAAACCTGAGCTACATACATGTGCATGAGTTTATTGAAACTTTCTTAAAGAAGACACGTGGTGGTCAATTCAAGATGGACACATTACCTACGCACTGCACACTTAGTAGCAAACACCGTATACTTACTGTGTTATAAACCACATACACACGCGCACAACGTACACACATACAGAACGTTCCTGTCTTAATTTTACTTAAGAGATAAGTTACATCAGCTACCAAGCTTACTTCTTACACGCTTCAACGAGCGTCTAAAGCTCCTCTGCTTAGAAACATACCCTTCATTTCCAGCAAGCATCATATACTTATCTTTTCTAGTCAGATTGGTGCACTGAAACCCTAGTTTCTCCGCTATACAGCTCTGTATGTAATTTGCAACCTCGTGTGCTGAGTTCCCTGCAGAACACGTCTTCTCCTTTGGAAGCTTATCCAGGAATTGTATATTGTACTCTGGCTTGGGATTCATTAGAAAGTATAATGGATCTAATGCCTTCCATCCCCTCGCAGTAGTACCATAGAAAAACTGTACCCTGTACAACATATATACATGTAAATATATACATATGGATGTATACATGTATGTGTACCTTACATCCACGGCAACCGGTACTATATCATCCGAAAGCTCCGCAAACAGGGAGCTAAACCGTAGTAAATACGGTTCTCGACAAGTAGTACCCTCGGGACACACAACTAAGTCCTTACACTCTTCAAGGAGCACGTTGTGCATACGTCGTGCGTCCTGGCTTCTGCAACGTGTTAGTCGTATAGTTTTAATTGGGGCCAGCACCTCGGATACACGGCTTATACTGTATGTAACTGCTGATACTCTTCTTTGCACAGCTCCAGATAGGAATACTGGATCAAGTAGTGTTCGGTGCGAACATACAAATAGTGTACCTCCCCCTTTCCCACGACCTGCGGTAGAGCAGCATGATAAGAGAGTCTTCCACACACGCACGCACGTACCCGTTAAGCGAGGTGGCGTGCCTGTGACACGAACTTTAACACCAAGCAAAGCACATAGAGCGAGGGCAATTCGTACATCGGAGACGAGGAGAGGAATCGAACCCCGGAGTAGAGCAAGTGTGATTCCCATTGGTGCCCAGAGGAGGAGTGCTAGAGCCTTGAGTGGTGTAGGACGACACGTTATTCTTCCATCGTGAAAAACGAACGGTTTCACATACTCGTCTCTTGGTACTGCTTCTGCCGACCGTCCATTTATAACCACGTATGCCTCCTGTAGAGTAATACACACATTGTCTATACACACACGCACGCACGCACGCATACACACCTTGCAAAGTGCCATGTAAGGGAAATCAGATCTATTGCAGCCAAGAGCGAGATCAGGTATCCTGTCACGAAGGTATTTTCTCAAAGCGAATGCCTTATTACCTCCTTCAAGAACACCTGGGGACTCTAAAAACCCTGTGCAAAACCCTCCTCGAGCGACATGGAGCTCTGTACCAAGAACTATATCTGCCCCAACATAGTTCTTCAAGAAATGCTCCACCATCACCCTTGGCATTGCAGTAAACACGTATCTACAGTGCTCATTGTCAGCATACACACAGATATATATATGTATATACGTACTTCTTGCCACACGCAGTGAATACGCGAAAGGCGTGTAGATGCATGTCCTCGAGGAAGAACTTTGGAAGAACTGCAATGGAAACCCGCTCGATTACTGTCATTTTAATCCCTATGAAGGTAACAAATGACATAATCTGTATCTTGTTTGCTTCCGTACAAAGAACACATAATGTTGGGTAAATCACCAGCAGAATTACTGCACGTATTACACTCCCTGCCTCGAGCGCCACCAGTAGAAAGTATGGAAAGTAGCTTGTGGACCTCAGTAGAGTACCTATTCAGTATTATCCATTCTCACGTACACAAGCAGACCTCTCTCTCTCTTATGAATATACACACGCACACGCACACGCACACGCACGTACCTTCAAGGTGTGACACAACAAGATCATCTCCACGGTCCAGAAAATCACATTTCTCGATGGGATCAAATGGGATTGGGGATTTCATGAGAGTGGAAGAGAATTCCCAAATCCTCCCAAGAGTCGTATACTTTCCCATATCGCATAGCTTAATGAGAGACCCAGAAGAAGATAAAGAAGTATCACATGGAAATGGGGATCTGAACGGGTAAAAAGAGAGATATATGGGATTAGAGAGAGTGTGTGAGACACTTTGTAGACTCCCAACATAATGGCATTTGGAGGCATATTAAAGACATGCAGGAGTAGCAGGCCTGGATTGAATGCGCATAGTATACTAGCCAGTGGGATACCACCACATATACCACTCGATATAAAAAATTAAATAAGTAGGTAACCTATTTAAACTGTTAGGTTAAAAACATATTATATTTTATTAAGTTTCAAGTCTTGCATATTTAGAACTCCAAAGCTTACAAACATATGATTTTCAATGTATTAATATTATATGTAATAAAGAAATAAAAACTTATAATATAACAACTGGATTAATGTGAATCATCTACTAACCTTAGCAAAACCAATCATACATGAATTCTATTTTGTTTGATAGCCAGAATAGCACATAGAATGTCAATTATAGAATGTACATAACATTTATATATAAATATATAGTTTTATTAATCATACATACATATTAATGTATGCACATGTATCGACACGCACACAGGACTGCATAATATGTACATGTTATACATTATACATTCCAAGAGTTTCCTTATAGATTTTAAAATTATATAACATGTAAACGTAAGATATAAATAATAACATTTGTATTATATATTTCTAGTATTGCTTATATGATAAAATAGACATGGTGTATATATGCACATGTATAGTATATTATACAGAGACACACGTGCGTGCAACATATGAGATAGTACTAATGTCGTCACATTAGTATATAATACAAAACACAAACATGATATGAAAATAGCATATAATGTTAAATATATTCTTCTATGACATGATTATAATTTATATGAGAATTATTGATGAAATTTATATTGAATTAACAAATAATAATTGCAAATAAAATTAAAAAAGTGCATTAATATTACCATGGACAAGCTTACTTAACAAAAAATATATAATATTTTACATGATTATATACTTTTTCTAACACATTTAATGCTGAAATTTTGAATTTGTATTTAAATATTGGATTTAGTTATTTAGATTAAACATTTTTTTAATTTAAATTTAATTTTATAATGTAAATTTATTAATGAATTTATTTATTCTAATGATAATAATAATCTTAAGAATTCTACTTAAAACTATAAAGTTATAATTACTTATAATATGTTTTAATCTAATATTAAGTTTGCATATATCATTAAATTTGACATGTTAAGATAAATGATAATAGTACGAATTTATTATTCAAGAAAAACACATGATTGTGTTTTTTTCATAAAACTGTCACATCACAACATCGATATACTAAATTTATATACCATTAATTTTTAATTTATCGTAATAATTTAATTGTATAACATATCGTAAAGATTATATGTTTCTTTGTACGGTAAATCACATGTATATACGTTGACATTAAAAATGACGATTGAGTAATATAAATACATAAGGTTTATATATGTATATAAGCACATTTTGGTCCCGTCCGCACCTGATGTTAGTGATGTTAAATAATTAAATATAATATTAAATTGTTAAATTCTCTGCACTGTAGTACATTAAAATATTTAATTTAACTCCCTTCGTTTTAACAACTTATGTAGTTGAATATTAAATTTTAAGCTTAACTACATCTATTTAACAACTTATATAGTTGAATATTAAATTTTACGTTTAGTTAATTTTTAAATTAACTTTGTTTATTATGCGTGCAGGTTATTTTAGGGCTTAAACAAGCTTCAAATCTGTCAATTTAGGCGAACAAGAACCCTAATTTAACCCTTAAAATAACTACAAGCTGATGTGGAATGTTTAATTACATTGTATAGATTTTATTAAAATACTTTGGACTAGTTCAATGTTAAAATAATTCAATTTAAATTAACTTAAATGAGTGCGTAATAAGAGTGGTTTTAAGTAACACTTCAGAGTTAAAATAGTTATTAATGTGTGAAACAAAAAAGTATTAAAAATCAGATGGGAACCATTGAAGTACATACATAAACATCAGGAATATCATATATATATATATATATATTCAAGAATGCTCTTATTAATAAGAAACGATACATTATAATTCGCATAACATGTTAAGAATGGGATTCGAACCCATGCTTTTACGAACTAGTACCTGAAATTAGCGCCTTAGACCAACTCGGCCATCCTGACTTAACATGAATGCATGTCATCTACATTAAATAATTTACTAATAAATAATTACGTTTAAAAGCTTTTAGCTATAGTTTTAATTACTAATTTTACCTCGTGGTTTGAGAATTCCTGTTAAGATGATCTAGTGCGTACATTGCTGCAGAGTCTTGTGCTCGTCTTACACTTCTCTGCGGGTCTCCCCTCACTTGATACCCTTGTTCATCTGTGCATTGAACTCTCGCCGTATAAGTAAACCTGCCCAAGATATAAAAATACATTAAGATTATATGCTTATGTATAATAAAATAGACAAGATGGTTAATTATACATGTATTGCATCTACACGATGGCTTATGTCAAAATGCATTAACAAATTTGAACCCAATCATTTATATCCAATATCATTTGTATATATCGCACAACTTACGACGTGTTATATAGGCGATATATATATATATATGTATAGAGAGAGAGAGAGAGACACACACACACACACACACACAAACTCTTTCATATGTGATGGTCCTCTTTCTTCCAAGCACTCGTATATTGGATTTGGCAGACGTAATTTAGCGCAGAACTCTCGAAGAAGCTGCCTAGGCCTTCCGACAGCATACTGTTCTAGAGTTGAAGTAGAAATATCTACAAAAATAACGGGTAACTTGGTCATTATAATATATGTATAGATGCAGCGTATATACATATATGTGTATGGACGTGTATATATAAGATAAACATCATACCATTTGCCTCTTGAACGGGACATTCCCATGTGTCATGACTATTTCCTGAAGTTGATGCGGAGACTGCACAATAACAATAAATGTTTATTTTGATTATATAAAAGAAACAAAAAAATTACCATGTACTTCCGTGCTTGAAATGCATTGATCAACGTCTTGGAGTTCCATAATTGACCTTCTTGATACAACTGCAAGGAAAGAAGCGATGCATAAAATCCCCATACCCACACACACGGAGGTACAGAACATACCATTTTATGGAAACTTTTGACCTCGCTGGATATACCAGATATATCATCATCGTTAACGATGTGAGTTTTAACCTTCATCTCGAGGTTTAAGCCTCTGTTTACGATAGTTTCTGGGTTCGACTCCATCACAGTTTCCAGCGCGAGTAGCGATTTATGCCGTGGATGTTGATAACCAGAAGTCTGTAATTCATAGCCAAATAGTTAGTACACGCACACACACAATTAAGCTATACCTTCAGTTTGGCCAAAGCATCGGCTGCAGCCTCCTTCTTACCAGCTTTCCTGTTTACCCCTGCATTACAGAGCATACTTTAAACACATACACAAAGATATGATGTACTTATAATCGTAAATATGTATATAAGTCATCAACAAACAGACGCACACACACCTGTACTGCTAGTTCTTCGATGACGGTCTCAGCATTGAACTTGACGACGCAGGATGACCGTGTATACTCCGTGGAATGCGTATATTCCACAGAAAACTTTTTGAGCTGACTTAACTCTTGTAGCTCTCGCACCGGATGCAAAACCAAGCTTTCAGGGCTTGCAATAGGATCCACAATGGGCTTCAGAATACTCCAAGTTTTATGCAAATCCCCTTGCGTGTCAAGGAACAGAGCTCCCGCAAGCGACTCAACTAAGTCACTGAATATCTGTCATTATGATACTTGTTGATATTCCCACAACTACATTATGTATATATGCACATAATGATATGCCTGGCATATGTATAAACATACACACACACACACACACACAGAGAAAAACACAACATCCATACGTTTGTCAAACATACCTTTGGAGGCTCGTTATCTTGCCAGTCCTTGAAACACAGGGTAGAAATCTTTTCTACAAAGGCGTTTACATCTTCCAGCAAAATTGCACAGTTTTGAAGGAGATAATTATGGAGATTGTGTCGTACAGAAACATAAGTAAGCCAATGCTTGTTCACAGTTGCAGATTTAAGATCGCTCAGGTCTCCCGGTTGCAACAACGGGAAAGTTGCATAGAGATGCAGAACTACAAGATAGTCGAGGACCGCATCACCTAAATACTCTAGCCTCTGCCAGATATACGTCAGACCATATTGTGCGTGCGTGTGTACAGAATAACAGTAAAGGTTAAGCATGTAACCACAAGTGTTGATGGTTCTTAGCGTATTAATTACATAACTACATACATACACACAGTTTCTACTTGTCGAAGAAATTTCTATCCTAGATTGTATGATTTTAACCATATAAAAATAAATCAGTATGCGTATATGTATGTTAATTTACAGTAAGTGAAAAGAACTGAGTGTCCTGGCGAACTAGAAAATGCATCGTTGTGCATGTGTGGGTGTGTGTGTGTGTGTGTGTTGTGTGTTGTGTGAGAGAGAGAGAGAGAGAGAGAGAGATTACCTGATAAGAATTTTCATTGTAGGTTGCATGAGTAAAAGCCTCAACGAGAAGACTCTTGTTGCAGAATTTGTATCCAAGTGTTTCCTCCAATTCATCAAATTTCAATGACTGGAAGGTTACATGGTTATTTACATTGTTTACACACCCAAAATATATACGCACACATGTGGTATGTGTATGCATCTATACAACATGTATAACAAGCTACCTGATCAAGCTGATGTGAAGAAGGTAGGGTTGACGTGTATTCTGACTCTAGCTCGAATCCACACCATTTCATGAAATTATATGCAGACTCAGCAGAGCACTCAGCGATATATGCTCCAATTAAGGCCTCTACTACATCCGCGATTGATTTTCTGGAGAGGTAACGATGTCCTTTGTCACATATTTGTGCTGAGTTCTTATTGTGTACGGCATCTGGAGTACATATAAACCTAGGCACCACCCAATCACTTGGATCGAATTCTCCATTTCTTGCATAAGTCTGTAAAAGGCACCATATTATGCATGTCTGCTTGTCCATGTGTGTATCATGTGCTCTCTCTCTCTCTCTCTCTCTACACACACACACACACACACACACACATAACGAGATCAAGTGTTGAACGTACCTCGAGTTTCTTAGTTAAGGCAAGGGTGTACAAGTAGTAGTTACAGATAACTTGTTTACGTTTTTGAGAAAGAAATCCTTCTCGCTCCTCGGGATATAAGAAGAAAAAGTGGAAACTCGAAACAAGTTTCAGAAACGAGTCACCTAATAGTTCAAGCCTTTCAAGAGAGAACGCTTCATTACAGCTAGCAGCAGTCAATGCACTTAATATCTACAGAAAATTATATATATAGTCAATAAACTACAGCTTAGTTATGTTAAATGGCCAGGTTGTAGTGTTTAACAAGACGAGAAACAAAAAGAAACTTACACTTGTTTCAGAGACGTATAAACCGATATGCTTCTGAACCTGGGTAGCAGAAAATAAACACTCTAAACGGTGCATAACTGACGGTAGTACTGTCGAAGTATTGACGATGGAGAAATCAACTTCCATATTCAAGACAGTGCAAAGTTCAGGTGGAAGTTCTTCAGTAAACACTTTATGAAGACCTGCATGATTATCTATGTATGATACATGTGTGTATGCAAATAAGAATACGTAAAACAGGATGCATAACTTATACATGTATAATGATAACAAGAGCAAAATAAGTTCATATAGAGTATTGACTTACGAGATCCACTGCTCGACCTTCGGAGCAAACAGTTTTTGGGACGCCTTAGACGTTTCACCTGTAGAAGAGGTTGAGCTGGATGCTGTATGTGAAGATTGTGCCTGCATAGTACCGCAGAAAGATCGTTCCATGTGTGTGTTCAGGAGTGTATTCATGAGCTTAAATGTGTATTCTTCACGAAACGACATTCCTCCCTCTTCACACGCGCGCGCACACAGACACGCAAGTATACAGACACACACACACACACACACATATATATACAGGCACATGTATCAGTAATATAGATGGATACACCTACTTTTTCAAAAAGTACTTCGTATAGTTGCTGTATGTAGAACCTGGCATGGGGCTGTCTGAAGTCGTTCCGTGAAGAATATCGAGAATACAGTAAAATATTGGTCTCTCGTTGTGTTTAGTAAGGATAAGTCGCTGCTTAGCATCATTAATTGGTATCGAACAATTTGCAAAATGTAGAAGCTGGTCGGATTCCTGGCATGATTTGAAACCGTTACCTGTACAACATAAATATTTAAGTAACTAGCACACCTACATACACACACACACACAGTTCAAGCGGTTAATATGCTTAATAAAGCTAATAAGGTCCACAAAACTGACGTGAAACGATGGATTTATAATGCATAGACACATGCGCACACGCACACATCACAACTCATAGTAAAATACCGACCAGCAGAGGTTAAGTATTTCCAATCAACCTTGGTAGCATTGGATTCGCCAGATAAAAGTGGAAGAAGAAAATAAGACCGAGAAGAACACTGAGTTTGTTGAGTAGAGCTGTAACTCCAGAGTGTAGACAAAACCTTCTCATGAAATTGTTTAGCCAAGGATACCTTGCAATTTAGATAGTTCTCTTAATTAGTTATAATAATGACCGTGTATATGTCTAATATATATAAATTAACTATCATATTCGGTTAAATAACGAAACACATACCTTTAACTTGTCAAAGACGACGGGTTCAGTAAGAGTTATGTTAACTGTGAGCTTTCTGTTATTGCCCAGGTCCAGTTGAATACACGCTGCTTCAATGGCTCCGTCTAAGCACGAAGGCAAAAACAGAGCAAAGTTACGGTACGGAATTTGATGTTCGCACGGAACAATCGACAGTACATAGGAGACGAGCATGATTCCTTCTGAAGCACAGTGAATATTCCCTTTGAAGACTTCAGGTATTACTGTCTCGTACAAACCCATCTGGTCTTCTTCAGGTTCTGAATCTGTAACCACAATATATAAGTCCGTAACATATAACAGTACAGTATATTCTCTCTCTCTCACACTCACACACAAAGCACAAGACATAAGATATACCTACTACACTCTGTAGCTTATACGGGTTTATGAATGAAGAAGTTATGTATTATATACATTGGACATTAAGCGGTACATTTCTACAAAACATATACGCCTTTATAGTACCTGGAATATCCGCTTCTTTATCATGTATAGAAACTGTAAGGTAGTCCGACAAAGCCCCTGTACGTTACGATGTATCATGTACGAAAAAATATATAATATAGTTTAATGTTATATAATGACTTTCCAAGATGTAGTTGCTTGCATGCCTCCACACAAACGATTTTTCTAGCCATTTCTTCGGTTGGGCAAGCTTGGCCCACAATATAGTCGACTTGTGCATTCTCAGGAAGTTTCACACTACAGACAATCCCATTCTTGTCTGGCCAGTAGTTAAAGTCAGGTTTTCTGGCAAAATAACGTAAACATGTGAATATATATGTGTGTGTGTGTGGCATCATTTACGATATTTTATGTTACTATTCTAAAACTACATGTTAGCTAACTAGAAATTGGTTGGTATTTACAAATTACACAACTACGTCAATTGAGGGGAAGTCTATTTACATCTAGTATAATTTATGAATGCATTATTACGATCATGCAAAATCTATACAATAATAAATAAAACTTACTTATCATTGCATTTTAGAGTTGAGCAGTAGTGATGGAGTAAAGAAACACCTGAATCCACGTTCACAACTGCACCGGTAGATTCAACACAGTAACTCTCCTTGCAATGATAATTGAACTGGATGTCCCGTGTACAATCGGTTTTACGTATCTCCCCTTGCATTATTTGTTCGCCTGCCAGTAATGATTCCAGATGCTTCTCTTGCATAGAGTTTCCCCTATAAACAAAAAAGAAGAATGAATTTAGATTATAATTATAGAAACTAATTAGCAATAAATACGTACATTATAAATACAAATATATCGACTTACAATTCCACGAGAATAACATAGTCGGAGCCTGCTTGGCGAGCACGGCCTCTTGACTGTATATTACTCTTTTCGGTCTTGGGCATGTCAAATCGTATAACTAGCGAACAGCTTTGAACGTCCAGACCTTCCTCAGCTACATTAGTAGCCACCAAACATCTTATCTGTAAAACAAACAAAAAAGATAAGTAGTAAGCAGTAGTGCAGATAATGTACTAGAAATGATTTATCACGCATACATATACGTATACACACACACACATATGTTCATATTATGTGTAGACCGAAACATTAAAGAAGTAAACGGAGTGACAAATTTACTTGTATACACGCTAGACAGACATTTTATTTCAAAACGGTGAGACAAAAACGAAATATAGATGTATAAGAAAATGTGTAAGTACCTGGCCATCACGGAACTTTTGTAAAGCACTTTTCTGAAACGAAGGGGACATGCCTCTCATACTATTCCGGTGACTTGCTATGCATTCGCAATTAATACCGAGATGATTCAACAGAGAACTCAAAACTTTTGCGGCAATCCGTCTTTCCACAAACACAATGCATCGTAAATGTTCTGTTTCCCTGTACAAAAATATTCACTGAGTAAGAGAGACATACAATTACTGTATATTAGTATAATTAACTCGTCTCATGCTACATATTTAGTAAATAATATGTAGTACAGTCAATATAACATGAACATATATAGAATATATACATATAGTTAGTACAATCTATGCATAAAGTATATACCAGTGAGTTAGTATAATGAATAATTGTATAATTAATACAAAAAAGAATTAAGTTTGTCTCACTTGTACTCATCAAGCACCTCTAATAAGAGCTGAACCTTGGTGGAAAGGTGACAGTTTAGTGGGCTTCCGTCTAAAGCGCCTATAGATACTGTGTTATATGTTTCTCAAAGCATAGTTAATATAGTAATTACCTTCTGACTGTGCTTGGTCAAGACATGTTCTCACCTGCTTGAGGAATGTCTCTTTGTAGCTATTATTTGATTCTTCCAAAAAAATCTCCACTGCCTGCTCAGAATATATACGTAAGTTCCTTCAAATATGTGTATTATATCTATCCGTAACTTTTATTTGTGGACAATGTGTTTGTTTGTATAGTTATAACCCCATTGTACATTGTATCTATCATAATCTGTAAATTTACAACACATAATACCATATGCAGCAATGATTAACTAACCTGTTTAGCACACCATAAACCAAGCTCATTAACGCAGTGATTCAGAAATTTAAAAATCCGGCTAATTGCGTGCATTTGTTCTAAAAGTCGAGACTGCAAAAGTACTCGTCTCAAGTCCTGAAAGATCAGTAACCACAACATGTCATTCTTAACATAAGCAAATGAACTTGAAGGATGCATCTTACCTCAAAGTGCGATCCCATTTGTCTTTCAAACTGGACTTCCACCGAGTCTTTAATTAGCTCGTATTTCCTGACTTTCAACTTACACGATGGAACGAACCTTTCCAATTCTTCTTTGTTTTTCACAGTGTATACCTGTCAAACATTATATGTAATTGCTACGTGTATGTGTGTAGCAAGAGATCACAAACAGAAGAGAACCTTTGAGAGAAGTATATCCTCAAGGCGCTCGATGGTGTCTTTAAACCATTCTGGTGATCTGCCTGTGCATGCAAACAAACTAAACTCAGTTGAAGATACTAACACCTAGCAACGTATTCCAGACCTTTCCCATTCACTGGTGAAGCTGTCATGCCTAATATCTTCGGGCATTTTGCTTGAGGTTTATGGAAGAATTCCTACAAAATGTTTTAAAATAAACACATACGCACGAGTGTATGTACGATACCGTCATAATATTTGCATAGGGATGTCCTTTATCACAATGATGACATTCGTCTAGAATGAGCAGCTCAATGTCATCTGGGTTGAAAAACCTATGACGTAGGTTTCTCAGTAGTATCGCAGGCGTCATGACAAACACCTGCACAGTGAATAAAATTCCAGACTTAACCAACGCATTTAACAAGTTAACGAACTCAAACAACATTAACTAGCTATGGAGTACTTATACTTAATAGACAATACGGAGATACCTCGTACTTTCGAAGATGATCCGTCCAAGACTTCACGTCAGAGGTGCATCCGCCGACGAAAGTACCAACATACAGGTCCGTCCATTGTTCGATAACTTTAGCTTGCTGTTAATAATTAACGAATTTGATTAAGCATTTCACGATTCCCACCAAACCTTTTAAGTATGAACAAAGCTAGCTCTTAACGATTCCCTACGCACTAATTAAGCTTTTATGATTCCCTACGCACTAATTAAACTTTTATGCTCGTACCTGGTGACAGAGACAGACGTTTGGTGCAAGAAAAACACAGATTCCTGTAGAAGGCTTGCGAAACAGAGGAGACAAGGACCGAATGAGAAGGACAGCGATCAGTGTCTTACCGCACCCTGTCTCTAACCATACGATTGTATTTGCATTCTCCGCTCGCTTTAGAACCTCGATTTGATAGCTGCGTGAAGAGAAAAAAGCGATTTTTGAGAGTTCTTGAACAAATTCCCTGCTTACCTCCTTGGAACTGGATCCTCAAATTTCCGACGATTTTCCATGGAATTTGTCAAGAAAAATCGATTTTTTGGCAAGAAAATGAAGAAAAAATCATGGATTCTTCAAACATAATGAAGCAAAATAGAGATTTTCCCAGGAAACGAGGGTTTTCAACAAATGGACAAGAAATGAACTTAAGCAAGAAAATGGCTGTTCAAGAGCAAGAAAGGAGGGAAAGTCGAGAGTTTTAAGAAGATTTTTGACACATTGTTATGTATTGATTACCAGCGCAAGAGAGCAGCTTAAGTCGCTGATGGAGAAGCTGTGCTGCTGTGCAAGAACCCTAAAACCCTGTTAACGTTTAATTACAATTTAAATTAAATTATCAGCATATTCAAGTATATTCTAGAATAGTTTCTGAAATATATACGGTACATACAAATGTACATAGATACACACGTACGTGTACGTATTAACATTTATATTATTTACTAGTACAGTGTGTATTGTAACTTACGTATATGTACTTCAGGTGTCATTATATCATAATGTTTTGTGCATGCACATGTGTTGCGTATATTTTCTTTGTGTGTGATGATATCTGGTTGTATGTTGTGTGTGTGTGTGAGCTTACATTGAAAATTAAACATTACCCAACTATCTTGGTTAGTTACATACTTGTATATTTATAATATTGACTTCTTATTATAAATATATAATTGTGTGTGTGTACTTAATAGATATGCTTGGTATGTGCATTCGTGTGTGTGTGTACGCTTGCGTGCGAGCACATGCGTTTTGTGTGAGTATGCTTTATGTGTATACATTTGGTCATGTATGTACATTTCGTATATTCTTTGTGTAAATTGTGTAGATACTGATCTGAAATATATTCATTGCTTCATGTTTTAGGTACTTATACACACTAATTTGAGGGTGAAGTCAGGATGGCCGAGTTGGAATTTGAGGGTGAAGTCAGGATGGCCGAGTTGGTCTAAGGCGCTAGTTTCAGGTACTAGTTCGTAAGAGCATGGGTTCGAATCCCATTTCTGACCTATAACCTAAGTTTAAGCAAATAAAATTTTAATTTATAAAATTTAAATAAGAATATTAAATATTAAATAATATAATTTTAAAATCATTAAACATTATAAACACTTAATTTTAACAATTGAAAATTTACACATTCATAAATTAGCTTATAAAGTATACAGTAAAAAGAACAAGGACAAAAGTATATATTTAATTAAACGATTTAAATTTTATGACCTTGAAATTTAATATAATACATAGTGATATACAAACCCAAATATATAAAATAATGTTATATATTATTCATACAAATATTATTATTTGTATAGATATCTACATCTACATATTCAAATGTAACTCATGTTTATTTAAGTATAATTCAATTGAATTTAAGTATGAATTTAGAATAAATACTTACTCATTGCCTTGTCCTTTTTTACAAAAGCTTATTTTAACATAGCTATATTCACATCCATTTGTATTCAAGACCTGTTTGCCAAAAGAAAACAAACTCAGTACACATGCATCATGAGAGAGAAAGAGGGAGAGAGAGGGAGAGGGAGAGAACCTGATGTATTGGATAGCAAGGGCCAGGCTGAGCAATAGAAGTGCGTACTAAGGAAAGTGTAGCACTAAGAGCACGTTCCCACAACCGTAACCACTGCCTTAACTCCAAATCCACGTTCTGTTTGCACATGGAGTGTAAGCTGCAAAACATACACATATATGAGGTGTGTGTGCGTTCTTATGTACTCATCACATCGTATGAATGGGAGATACGTTACCTTTCCGATATATACATGCACCATATATGTAGTCACATATTTATGTGTGTGTGTGGGAGAGAGATGGAATACATGAAGAGTTATCAGATTGATAAACTCCTAGAGTTCCTGTAGTCCCTTGGAACCATGCGTGTGTGTGATGAATACTTACTTTTATATGTTACCAGGTCCTTCAATTTGTAATTGCGGCGATTGCTTCTGGACGAGCTGCGAAAGTGATGCCCCTTCTGGTTGAAGTTATCCCTTCTGTGCTCTCTTTACAAGATGAAGAGAAAGAAGAGCAGTAACAACGAAAAAAATAGAGATTAATATATGAAAGTAATAATTTAGATGTCTGTGGAATATGAATATTTATACGAACACACACATACACGTACGTGGCGGTGAAATTGCGTACAACGACCAGATATATATTGTCTATACATATCCATATTGTAGGCACCTACCGTGATGTTGCATTTGTATAAAATCTTGAGAGATACTGCCCTGAATAGAAGTATATAACACATGCTCAATAAAATATTAGGTCCCACCGAGATTCGAACTCGGGCTCTTGGATTCAAAGTCCAATGTCGTAACCACTAGACTATGGGACCATTGGCAAAATCTTGGACGGTATATATATAGTAGAATGCTGTATAAAGATAATTATACACACAACACACGTATTTTTATATATAATACTTACACCGTGTATTAGTTCACTTTCCCCTCGGTGTGTATGACATATAAAATAATCCCTCCGCGGAAACCTGTTTTCACATGAAAATGTGAAACGTTAAAACCAACCAAAATAAGCTCCCAAGATTCGAATTCGGGCAAGGTCCAATGTCTTAACAACTAAACGCGCTACAATACGTTATATATATATATATATATATATATATAACCTGAAAACGGCGCACAACATATAGTATATTATTGTAAATATATACATAATTACATACTTACACACTGTGCATAAGCCTCCCACCTAGTCAACCTGTGGAATAATCATTGATCAATAATAATTAAGAGAAAATCTTAATGCGTACACATATTATGTATGCATGTGTGTGTGTGTGTGGATTGAGATATAAAAGCATTTGTATTAAGCAAAGCCATACATTTCTCCGAGGTCCCCCTCCCTCCACGCAAACCTGTTTAGCAGTTCTGGTTTTCACATAGAAATGTGAAACCTACTCAAAACGTTAAAAATCCAAAAAAACACTCTACCACCTCAAACAAATACATTCAGCTCCAGCCTACTGTAGTTGTTCCGGTGGTCGTCCACTAAGGCAGGATAGGCCGCAACTAGGGCATCCTGTGAGCCAATGTAGAGCATGTTGTATATCTTCCAATATGCCGCTCTCACCTTCCTCGCTGGATGAAACAGTCCCTGTAAACAGTAGTGCAACACCATCCCAGCTCCCAGTGCTACCCGCATCCCCTCGATTGCCTGTCGTAATTTTATTAGTCTTTGATTCAGCTATGTGTGTGTGTGTGTGTGTGTGAGAGAGAGAGAGAGAGAGAGAGAACGGAAATATGTAGAATGTATGCATGCCATGCTTATCAACAATCTAATATGTTAATTAATGATATAAGCCTAGAACGTCTTTAGATTACTTTATCAACAGCATTCCTGCACGCAAAGATGCATACAAGTATAGATACATACACACGATATACATATATACATAAAACATAAACACACATATATCGATATGCACATACTACTAAGCATATGACAAAGGAATATATATTGAAGCTTACCTCAGTGACGGCGGTGACAAGGTGCGGGGAAGTCTCAAAGATATTCGGCCACAGGAAATTCATGAGGTGAAGAAAAACATCCTCGCATCCCATGCCAGCAACACCAAGAGCCAAGTGCTTCACAACAGAAGCCGCAGTCTGCCTGTGAACGAGGTCCCTGTCCATAAGAGCATCCTCCAAGAGAGGAGCCACCGCATATATGTAGTCCTTCCCGACCTCCCCAATGTACTCAAACATGAAGGAGAGAGACTTCAGCACTCCGTTTTGCACGTTCAGCTCTGGCACTCTATACTCATTCATAAGAGCAGGTAACACAGTGAACGGCTGGCATGTCTCCGCCACAATGGCAATCGCAACGGTCGTGCACACCCTATTCCTCCTCTCTTGCACCTTCAAGTTGTTCAGTAACACAGTGAGCACATCAGACGGCCCAACAGCCTTTGCCACGTATCCAAATGTGTTCACAGCTGCCCTTCGGATGCCCTTCTTGGTCGCATTCAGCAATTCTACAAGCTCAAAGCATACCCGCATCCACTCCCTTGGAGAAACACCTTCCGAAGCTCGATCTGCTATGCGCCCCACCAGTCTATACAATTTTCCTGCACCTTCTCATGCCGGTTCTTGAGAATGGGAAGAAGCCTCGGAACCATATCCTTCACTGCTGGAGTCATCGTGCACATGTTTGAGACGGAGGCAACGGCTTTCAGAGCACCGATCATGGAGCCAAGCACGTCCGGATACTCCTCACCAAGATTCTCAAACAGAACCACACCCATGTGCCCCAAAAGCTTATCCTCCTTGCAATTCGAAATAACTACTGCGATATGTGCCAGTAAGTCAGATCCACGCTGTCGCATAACTGACGACTTGTGAAGGAGTAAACCCTTGATCAATCCGCATACCTGAGGAAGATAAGGACTGGCACGGGAACCCAGTGCATTAAGAACAGCTCCAAAACCTCTGAAGATAACAGTTGAATTTTCCTGTGTCTGCTCCTGTAACGCAGTTATCATCCCATCGATCAACAGCACCTCTAGCCGGCCATCTATATCGAAAGCACCGAGGTTAAGAACCACCTTCTCGATTGTCTCCATTGTCATCATTCTAACTGGCTCGGTTGGGTGCTTCAGGTCATCCACCACCTTCCTAACAATGTCACAACCTCCAACTTTACCCGCAAGCTCCACCGTGGTCTCCACGACTTGAAAATAGTGCCTTCTGTCCAAAGCCATCACTCTGGTCCAGAAATGAGCGAAATAATGAGGAAGAACCTCAACTCTGATATAATCAGCTTCAACACCTTCACAGCTCACACACTGCTTCAGCACCTTAAGCACTATCTTCTTCATCTCCAGATCCGGAGACTTGAACTCCCGAATCAAAGTTGGCATGATCTCCTTCGTGCACCTGCTTGCGTCCTGTGGATCCATCAAACAAATAATGAACCCCATAGCCTTGAGTAAAGCAGCCAGAAGCTTCCCTCTTTCATTCCGGATAGCTAATAAAAGAGGCTTCAGAAGAGGCCGGAAGCTCTCCTCACCATAAGGTGCAGATGCCTCAGCCAGACAAGCAAGTGCAAGTGCCGTGATAGTCTTCACCTTGGCATTCTCCCTTGCCTGAAAGTCTTCCGCATGAAGTCCGTCTTTCACAATCCCCACCAGACAGCCAAGATGAAGCAGCATCCCAGAGAGCCTGTTAGGAATAGCAATCTGCTGCACAGTTTTAATACCAGTGTGTCTTGCTTGCCACGACTTCTTGGACGCACAAACAGCCCTCAAAAATGGAACCACTTGCAAAATACCAAGTGCAGATGCCACTACGCTAAGTGCACGAGCCGTCACGTTCCTAAATACTCATCAAGGTTATCGATTATCTGGTCTCAGCGCAGTTACCATTGCAGCAAATCCAGCTGCCTTGCTCAAGTTGGAGATGATCTCACGCCCTTCGACTCGAGAATAATAATCCTGGTCGATGAGAAGGGGCTCGACCACCACAAGGATCTTGTGGACGTAAGGTCTCACCAAATCATCTAGCTTGCACAAAATCCTGTCAATAACTTTGACAAGCAAGTGTCGTTCCTGATCCTCAAGTGTCGGAGACATCAAGAGTGGCAGAACCTGGTTGAATAAAGGCCCTGCACCGAACTCCCGAGCCTTGAGACTGAGCTGCTTGAAAGCCGCCTTCCTCTGCTGTGGAGTGCCATTCTTAACCCTATAGAGCAGCTTCATTATCTTCCTCTCCTTAATCTCCTCAGGTGACATCTCCTGCTCTTTCTCCTCTTCCAATAATGACTTAAAGTACGGCACATCCCCGGGCTTCATAGCTGGAAGACCCTCCGGCATCTCAATCGGCACATCATACTGTTGTGTTCGATCTTCCTCCGGTATCAGGTACTGCTGGTCCGATGGTGTTGGAGTAGCAAGAACCATCTTCTTCACCGGGTTATACGATGCAGGAGGCTCTAAACCTTGTACCCCTCAGGAAGTATCGCATCTAACTCCTCGTCCGTCAACACTTTCTCGTGTACAGCAAACTGTCCCGGAGTTGGAGTTGCCAAACCCGCAGCCCCCCTTGGCGTCACTCCAGGAGTATACCCCAAAGGCGTTGCTCCCACTAAATGGGTAGCATTACCTTGGTTCACTGGAGTAACATCCCAACGAGAGCGGAGCTTGTTTGAAACCCCATCAAACTGTGGAGTCTGATCCCACCTGTTCCGTTTTGGAGTAGCTGAAGCTGATCCTCTCAAAGGAGTTGCATCCCATCTACTCGGAACATCCGAAGTTTGCTCATCCCAGGCAGACGCCTTCATCCTCTTCCCGCCCTTCTCCTCCTGAATATCGACCCGTTCCCTCTTCAGAGAAGCTGAAGACTTCTTCTCTGCCTCCTGCTTAATCTGCGCCATCTCGTGCTTAATCTGCACCATTTCTTGCTTAATCTGCTCATCCCGCATAACCTCTGCGTATGTCCGAGTGCTAGGGTCGGGAGTATTGTTTCCCATAGCAAAGGCATCGTTCCTCGCCGGAGACAAGGGCCGGTTGAATCTCCTCCTCTTGTAATCGTCTTCCCTAGCTGCGATCACCTGCGGCTTCCTGAACCCGAGTTCCTCATCTGTGACCTCGCCGCGGCTCAATTCGGCAAGAAGCGCTGCAGGTGCTGTGTAAGATCGCGTTGAAGGAGCTTCATCCCCTGCTCTTCACATTGCTCATCGACTGGAGCGATTGAATCCATGTACTCCGTTCTATCCCTATACAATTCGATATCATAACTCACCGATTCAAGTGTTCGCCGCCTCTCCTGAGCCTTCTGGATTTCCCCGTCCATGTTTTCAAAAGAACCCTAATTGCCTAGGGGTCTATAAAGGCACATGGACCAAAGCTTTCTTGCAGATCAAGAAAACTTTGCCACGTGTTGGCGGTGACTGTAAACGGTCGAGATTGCACGAATCTAATCAACCGGTAAAAACGAATAAAGGATATTCGATTTCTATTATGGCAATCCAGCTCCTAAACAAGGCATCGTTCGATTATTTAAATTCTTAAAATGGAAATACATTTTTATGTATGTCTACAATGTTTTTAAATTCATCTATATACAAGTGTGTATATATTTATAATATAATGTTATCTAAAAAACTATATAGAACCAAATATGATTTAATTTGATTATTGTTTAGGAAAAATTTAAATTGAAGTTTGAAACATAATTTATAATTCATAATACAGTATACATTGTTAAGTTGTGCTTATAATTGATAAAATAATGATAAAGAACTTACTAAGGCCCACTTTCCACTAGCGGGTGGTTAATTGCATTAACCAATCAAAATAAAAGAAATTATTTATTCTACCATGGGTTTAGTTTTCCACTTGCTGATTATTTATAATTTATAATCTACATGGCACCTATGTGGCGCCTACATGGCTTTTTCGGTGGTAGTTTAATAACCGGGCAATTTTGCCCACCGGGCATAATTAAATGACACGTGTATCAAAATTAATGAAATTAGGTTTTACTTTTTTTAGGTTTCAAAAAAATCAATGAAAAACAAATAAATTAAAACTTTAAAAAAAAAGCAAACATGAGATTTAGTAAAATATCACTCACTTATATGTAAGAATATTATATATATATATATATAGACACATTAGTTGATATACTTATTTTGCAAAAAGAACATAAGTTATTGTAGATCTCTCTTTCTCTTAACACACTCACATGTTTGTGTAATATATATATATATAAATGTGTGTGTGTATGTGTGTATACATTGTTATACACATACATATAGAAAGACATTAGTAAATTATAATTAATGATTCTATATAAAAAAAATAACAATGAAAGTTAGAATTTTAATATGTTTTTTTAATTAAAAATACTGAGTAGGTGCACATTTATTACATATGTATGTGTAATATATATATATTTATAATAATCGATTAAATAAAAATTGTGCATTACTAATTTATTTTTTAATTCAATTAACCACTCTAATAGAAAAGCACAGTGGTAGTAATAATTAATGACGTGGCATTATTTTAATTTACCACCGGCCAAATAACCACCTGCTACATATTACTTTAACTCACCAACTAACATTAGAGCACCACCCTCGAGCTGCAACAAGTCAAACTCCACTCTCCAAAATTAGGGTATGCCTATTTAGGGCCTCCTTAAAACATGATTAGCTTAAGCATGAGATCAATTATGGTCAACCTTTGACCAAAACCATGGACCAACATCCGACTATAACATTTCTTCCCCCTTGAAAGAAGTCCCTGCCCTTAAGGATAAATTGTGTACACTTTACAAAGATTTACGTCGACAATTTTTCTTTAAAACAAGTTGTTTTAAACATCCTCTTGGTTAGACTCCTCTTAAGTGAGTGTACTAATACTTCTGCACATACAAGGGCTCTCTTTAGTTGATTCACATGAAACACAGATGTAGTTGCACTCCCTTAGGCAACCTCAACTTGTAAGCCACAACATGATCTTCTCAATGATCTCATATGGACCAGCATATTGAGGACTTAGCTTCTCACACTTCCTAGTCTGCAATGGTCATAGAGAATTACGCTTCAATAAGGAAGCAAAGATTACTTACACAAACACTTTGTCTTCTACATTGAACTGTTTATAAGTGTGCTTCTCATCAGCTAGTCTTTTTGTTCGGTCCTTTGCCTTAAGCAAATTCTTCCGACACATCAAAAGTATTTCGTCCATCTCCATAGCCAAGCTATGAGCTTTGACATCTTATCTCACCACTTTCTAGCGTATTCCAACATCTGTTGGAGACCAAGGATGTCTGCCTTTGTAAGCATAGAACAGATTACATTTCAAAGAGCTATGCTTACTGTTATTGTAGGCAAACTTAGCCAAAGGAAAGAACTTGTCCCACTATCCTTGCTTCTCAGCCACGCAGGTTCTTAACATATCCTCTAGAACATGGTTCACATGCTCAGTCTGGCCATCTAACTGCGGGTGATCTCCACTACTAAAGTTCACTTGAGTGCCGAGTCCTCTACAGAACTTCACCCAAAATGCTGAAGTGAACTTGCTGTCTTGATCACTAACAATGTTCTCTGGCATCCTATGCTCAGGATACACCTGCATTAGATACACCAATGCGAGCTTCTTCGTTGTTACATTCTTCTTCAAAGGAATGAACTTAGCATACTTGCTCAAACGATCCACAATGACCCACACTTGTTCATTGGAACGCAGTGTCCTTAAAAGATGTGTTATAAAATCCATAGAGATACTCTTCCATCTTCCTTGAGGCACTTTCAAAGGCATTAGTAGTCTAGGCTGAGCCACTCTCTTGGCCTTAACTGATTGGCACTTGAACATACTCCACAATGTCCTCCTTCATGTTAGGCCAGAAGAATCAATGTTAACCTCTCACACAACACTTGGAATACCTCTACAATGAAAGCGGGGCCATATTTGATAACATCCGCTCTAAATTAAGTCATACGTCTTGTCCTCTCCTCCATGTCTAACAAATGGACTATCATGCATCTCTTGCATGACTGCTGCTAGAAGCTCTGTCGTCTTAAGCACTACCAAACGTTGCTTGTACAATAATAAACCATTCTACTCAGCATAAGGCTCCACCAAATTGCTGAAACGTTGCTGACAAGTTAGAACCTTAGCTTGTGCTTCGAGAAACCGAACCTCCTTTGATCCTTCTAATAGCATTTAATCCTCTGATACGAGAAAGAGAATCTGCAACCACATTCTCCTTCCCCTCCTTATAATGGACAATCATAAGTCATGAAAACTCATGTAGAAACATCGGCCAATGAGCCTGCCTAACATTTAAATCCTTCTGATCTAAAAAATGCCTCAAAAGTTTGTGATCAGTAAACACTTTGAAGGGATGTCCATTATGTAGATAGTGCCTCTGCCTCAAAGGTTTGTGATCAGTAAACACTTTGAAGGAACGTCCATTATGTAGATAGTGCCTCTATCTCAAAGGTTTGTGATCAGTAAACACTTTGAAGGGATGTCCATTATGTAGATAGTGCCTCCATGTGCGCACTGCATGCACTATAGCTATCAGTTCCTAATCATAAGTCGAGTACCGACATTCTGTATCATTTAGCTTTCGACTCTCAAAAGCAATGACATGACCAACTTGCATAAGAACTCCTCCAATGGCATAGCCACACGCATCTGTGTACACCTCATAAGATCTCTCATTAGCGATAGCTAACACTAGTGTTGTTGTTAACGCAATCTTCAAAGCTTCAAATGCTGCACTTTGCCTTGCAAACTATTCAAACACAACATTCATCCTCATCAATGATGTAAAAGGAAGAGCTAAATGACTGAAGCCTTGAATGAACTGACAATAATAATTAGCCAAGCTCATAAAACTCATGAGCTCTTGCACGTCCTTAGGCATATGCCAATGCCTCACTGCATCTACCTTCTTAGGATCAGGAACAACACCGTCCTTAGAAACAATATGCCCGAGGTACTTCATCTCCTCCTTAGCAAACTCGCACTTCGAGAGCTTAGCATATAGTTTCTTCTCCCTAAGAGTTTGTAGCACTAAACATAAATGCTCCACATACTCATCTAAAGTTCTACTATAGATGAGAATATCATTTAAGAAAACTTCAATAAAATGATCGATATACTCGACAAAAATGGAATTCATTAACTGCATGAACGTCGCAGGGCGTGCGACATGCCAAACAGCATAACAAAAATTTTGGTATGATACAACATATCACATTTTAACTATATGTATAATTGTAATTACATTCAAAACTCAAAATGACCATGTTAAGTTTTGAATGCTGTCTTAGCAATGTCATGCTCTCTCACATGACCCGCTCCATAAGTCAATTTTGGTAAACCACCTTGCCCCTTGTTCAAGACACGGTAATCGATACATATCCTCATCGATTCATCCTTCTTTCGCACAAGGAGCACTGAAGTTCCATAAGGTGACTTGCTAGGCTGAATAAATCCTTGTGCCAATAACTCCTCCACTTGCTTCTTCATCTCCAGCTCCTCCAAGAAACTTAAATGATATGGACTTTTTAAAATCAGCTTAGCACCATGCTCAAGCTCAATCTCATAGTCGACTTTGTGAAATGGTGGCACTTCTGCATGCATATAAGAGGGGAAAACATCCTCAAACTCCCTCAACACCTCCTGAACAAGAGTTGATTGGACGTCCACCTCGGTCAAACCGTTGACCATTGACCATTGATCAATGAATAGTGACCCTATGGTCAACCCGTCCTTCACATTGGTAGCATTAACTTCCTTGAAGTAGACATAATAAAATTCATTACCCGATAACAATGAAACGCGCATTGAATTCTTCAAAGTAATAGCCGATAAAAGCTTAGAAGCAAGCATGTAACCAACTCTTTTGAGGACGTGGCTATGTCATCTCTATCTCCTTCTTAGTCCAATTAGGCCGTGGATTGTACTTCTCCATCCAAGTCATCCCAAAGATGAAATTATAATGCCTTAACTTCGCTAAAAAGAATTGCTCCTTGAAGAACACATCTCCAACTTCCAATGTAAGCTCTACACAAGCACTTTGCTCTTGTGATGAGGTAGCAGCTCCTTCCACTGTGTATGGATTAGTCCTCTTAGTTGGCAAGTTCAATTTCTCCACCAGTGTCAAAGAGATGAACTCATCACTGCTACCAAGATTAAATAGAACTAACATCAGAACTTCATTGATCGTTCCTTCAAAGCAAATTAGATTGCCAGGATTAGCCTCAAAGATAATTACAGTAGTGTTCCCAAGCACACAACTCAGCTCTCTAGCTACTATAGACAACACTTTGGAGCTTGGGGTTTTATGATCTTTCCCATCTTCTTCACATGCTTCTCATTTTGGCTTTCCTAGCCTTGAAGATTGGACAATCTTTGATGTAATGATTCAGTTCATTACACTCAAAGCATCCACGATTACCAAGACTCCGACCAGCTCCCTTGCGGTCTTTGTCTTTATGGTACTTCTTGCTACCTCCATGATGTTTGGAACTCTTAGCATTATTATCATACCTCTTCTGAAACTTGGTTCGAGACTCCTCAGTCTTAGAGTTCTCCCAAACCTTTTGCTTTTCAACTGCCAATGCACTTCTTTCCATTTGCATACCAGTTACACGTGCCTCCTCCACTACCTCATCAAGAGTTTAAACTCTTTCTTTCGACTTTCCAATGCATTCACCAACTATGCACTCTTAAGTCCATCAATGAAGTAGTCACACTAGAAAGTGAATGACATCTCAAGGTCACGAGCGATCATCCTGCTAATATAGTCTCCAAGTAATGCTTGAAATCTCTAAACTTGAGATGAGCATCATGTGCATCGTCTGTAGGTGCAATTCCTTCTTGAAAGCGTTCATGAAATGAGTCCAGGTAGTCAAAGACTCATTCACACAATTCCACCACGAGTTTGCTTCTCCTTTCAATACCAAGAATGCAGCTAGGAACTGCTCTCATCACTTTGATGAGTAGTCCTTAGCAGTTTGTCCACTTTGCTTAACCACGAGATGTGTTGATTTACCTTGCCACAGCCATCAAACTTAAGAAGAGGCTTCTTCTCAAAGAACCATCGCTCGGCTTTACTCACATGATGATGATTATTGCTCCTAAAGCGCCGTGTTCCATTTGAGCTTCACTTCCGGCTCCTCCCACGCTTGAGAAACTCCTTAATCTCTCCTAGCTCATCTCTTAGAATGTAGAGATTGTCTCCAATCCTTCTGAACTCCTCTTGATACTCTGAATTGTAGTCCACTTGCCTACGGAAGAGGGTTTGCAATTCCTACGTGAGAGCTAATTGATTCCACACATGCGCATCCTCATCAACTCCACGAATCTCCCACCAATGCTTTGGATTAGGCACATAATCCGGCATGATATTCGCTCAACACAATAAAGCAAAGTTATCTCAAACCTTGGCTCTGATACTAAGCTATTACACTTCTACAGCACCATACTTGACCTTAGAGCACACTAGCTCACCCGAGCTACAGCAAGTTGAACTCCACTCCCAAAAGCTCTCCAAAATTAGGGTCTTCCTAATTAGGGCCTCCTTAAAACGTGATTAGCTTAAACATGAGATCAATTACATTTAACATTTGACCAAGACCATGGACCAACGTTCGGCTATAACACATATACATATAATGAACAATATTTATTAATTAATTAAGTATGGACATGTACATAAGATATATGCATCTTCTTTTTAAAGGTAAATCTGACAATATAAATTCATTTTGCAAGCAATCTCATAAATACATAATTTAAACTATTAACAATGTGGTAATTATGAATTGAAAGATTGGTGTAATATATATATACAAAATAATTTTAATTTTATGACATTTTTGGAAATGTACAAGTAAATATTCAATTTAATATATACCCATTTTGATAATTTTGTTTTGTTGTCATTTCTTCAAGATCATAATTGATGCCACATAAATGTCGAAAATAAAATTTAAATAAACATTACAACATTATAACTTATTTAGAAATCTCAAAAATAATATAAATAATGACTTTTAAAAAAAATAATTAATATGGATGAGAAAATAAAATATAAGTTAAAGAATAAGAATAAATATTATACTTCTATGTTATATATTTATTACTATGTAGTAATGTAAAAATGAAAAAAAAAAAAAAACACATTATAATTAATGTTTTTTTCATTTGTTTACATATATACAACTTTGAATAAACTTTTGATATTTATGTGTATGTCAACATATATGTACCATTCTTTAAGATTTGTATATTATTATAAATTATAGTTATAAAATGTTTTGAAATGTTTTATTTAAAATATAAGTACAATAATTATAATATTTTAAATTAATGTTAATAAGTAAAATAAAGATTACATATGTACATTTTCAAAATTTAATAGTTTGAAAGTGTGTACACTATTATAAATTTGAAAATTTATATGTGAAACACCAAATTATTAAAAATAAAATAATGTTGATATATTCATAGAAATTTATAAGTTTACAATAGTTTTACAATGTTATACACACTTTATACATAAATATGTGCAATTATGTGTTTGTGTTTCATATTATGTTAATGTTTATATGGTATTGTTTTCTTATTAATATGTTTATAAATTATATGTGTGTGTATCAATATAAAAAATCAGAAAAAGTATACATTAATATGCAATTCTATATTAATTAATATTTGAACAAATAAAATCATGAAATGATATATGGATGCTAAAAACATTAATGCATCAATTGATAATATTCATAATATACTTGCAAATGTATAAAGTACACATATAATATTATATAATATTTTGTATTGAAACTAACTTGAAAACCACGTTAAATAATATAATTTTCATAATTGAAGACCATTTCAATAATATTCTATCTTAAATGGGTGGCTTCATTAATTCTAAGTTTAATTAAAATAAATGAAAATTACGTATTTATCATAAAATTTTATATTTACAATTTACAACTTCATTATATTTTAAAAAATAAAATATTTAAATACTTATACTTAATTTATATAAATTTAACATGAAATAAATGAAGTTTATCAGGAAGAGATTATGTAGTGTTATCATTACAATATTGAATCTCAACATTACAAATAATAATATTTTATATGTATGTACTATTATAAAGTAAAGATTAAGCCAAAGTTTAGAGTGGTAACTTTAATTTATATTTGAAAGTAATTTTATAAAACGTCCTGAAATAAAATTTAAAAGTAAAATAAAAAATTATCATAAAAATATTTTATGTTATATAAAAGAATGTATAAGAAAACATTATTATGATAAGAAAAGTTATAATTAAAAAGAATAAAATCTAATTTAATTAAATATATTTTCAATTACACATCATTAATATCTAACCCCTTACCTTAAACATCCATTATTCATAATGAATAACAAATTGTCTTTATCTTTCCATACATGGAATATCATGTTCAATCTCTGGTCTATATAATTATGTAAAAACATTATAGGTGTTATATATTTAATTAAATTTAAATTATTTAATTAAAATATATCCTGAAAAATATATTACATCATTAATATTCAATTAGTAGATTATTTTTTAAATCATTTAATTAAAATATAATATCCAACCTATTATGTATACATGGTATCCAAACCCCTTAGTTTAAACATAAGCAACTGTAGAATATAATGATTTTTAAGTAAAATTTAAGGCTGAAAATTAAGGTTTATCATATTACATTTCTTATTAAACATATTAATTTATTTGAAATTAAGGGCTGAATAATTGTTTCAAAATTAAATTACAAAATTGTCATTTTTAGATTATTTATCGAACGAAACTATCCTTTGATAAGCGTTTATGGGGATATGAGGTAATTATATAGAATCATACACACGCAGTGTGTTAATACAAATAATGTTTATATAATAAATAACTGAATCAAGATTAGGGTTAGGTTTTAAACATGGACAATGGTGTCATGATCTTCTCCTTCCGCTACAACGGGTGGTACTATAACTTCTGCGTTCAGGAAGCGTTCCAATCCTTTGGTGACCGTCTGATCGGTCTGCTCCGAGATGATCCCGTGTGGAAGCAGCTCATGGACAAGGCTTGGGTATATATGAGAGAGAAAGAGAATTCTCCTTTGTCATGCTTAAATCAATTGCTATCCATTTTGCTTCAATAAATTCTGTAGTTTTGCAGACCCATCCTGCCGTCTGATGAGATCATGGAGGAAAATGCTGGACCCATGTAAGTCTTTTCCATTTATTGAATTCTTGTTATTGAAGTTCCAGGACTACATAGTGGACAACGAAGAAACGAGCATGGGTTGTGACTGTTACCTCACATAAACTGTTTTCTCGATCACCTCTTGGAGATGGGTATCAAAATCTTTCCTATGCTGCCGAATGTGAAACCCTTAGTACAGCTAAAACCATTCATGCACATGTACATGTACATCATCGACGTGGACAGGGGCATGTTCGTTTTGTATTCTTCCCACATTGCCGTTAGTAGGGCGTTTAAGATGGGGAAGATCCCGTACCATTGGTTCAACATCCTCGCGCTCCCTGACAAATGGTATACCTTGTCACGCTTGTGTGTTTAACATATGTAATTATATATCTCTCTCTCGACACGTATGATGTAATGTTTTTACGAATAGGGTGGAGATGGCATATGCATTCACACCTACAGTAAAGAAGCTGGTGAGGTCAAAGATTGAGGTACCATGGTACTTATACTTAGTGTTGGATAAGTTGGGATTTGAAGAGGCCATGATGTTCGTTGAGCGCGTCCAAAGGTTTTTGTTTGGGCAGTGTCGAACATGCCACGATGCCGAGGAGCTGAAGAAGACACAATGCAGTTTGCTGGCTTTGCAGATGGTCATGGACGTGTACTCCATCCCCACACCTTTCTCTAACTGGCTCGCTGTTTAATCCTCTGCCTTCGAAAATTTTACAAATCCAGTATATATTCTAAAAATCTAATTTATATATTTCAGTTTGAAGTATAAACATTACCTAGATATGCGTGTGTCATTTTGGGCGCGCTTATTGTTTCAATAAGCTGGTTAACACATATTAGTTTGCTCGTTCCTTAATTTAATGCTTAATATCTGGTTAGTGCGTGTGCGCATGATATGTGTATAAGTAAATTTTAATATAAATTTCATCTCCATTTGTGTTTTGTAACATTTATGGAGTTATAAATTGATAATTTCATATGTATATAACACTAATTTAAAACATAAGTAAAATTTATTACATATAATAAATATTTAAAATACTTAAGTTTCATCCGAACAACTCTTATATATGTGTGTGTGCCAGAGAGAATTTGTGCGTGTGCGTGTGTTGTCTCTCTCTCTCTCTCTATACATACACACACACACACATACATACACACACTCGCACATGTCAATTACATATATTGTGTGGGCATCTGCATATACTCAGGAGAAGAGAAACTTTAGATTATATTTCGTTCGTTCCTAAGTAATCAATATCCCCATGTATATTCCACCCGCATATGTACACTGAACATTTTCCTTAAGTGGGCATTTACATGGCAGTATATACCTCCTTTCGGCTTGCTTCCTATGCAACTCTTGCAAAAGTCTCTCTCTCGCACACACACACATACACAACACAACAGGATAACAAGCTCGTTCTTCAGACTCCAGAAATTTGGGTTTGTTAAAACTATTATCATGTATCATTATTTGTTTACATGTTTATATCTACATATATTGAAAAAATTAAGAAGGTTTGATTTTATATGTATGCAATCAGTTCCCATATATTCATTCTACCAGTTTTACAAATGTACTTGATTATTCATTTTACCAATTTTACCAGCTTTATTTATGTACTTAATGAGAGGCATTCTAAGGAAAGCACCTTAATAAATAAATAAATAATTTACACAACACATCATGTGTTTACATACACAAGCATACGTGTGTGTATGCGTGTGTGTATTTATATATATATAGAGAGAGAGAGAGAAATACACTACATAAATATGCATCATGGAATCTGTATATTGTACATCCCTAGCAAGGGTAATAGTTCTATTTATATGATTACATCTTTAACCCATACAATAAATCAAATATAATGCAGCTGTTTAAGTGACATATAATATTTTTTTTAAATTTATTTATTAATATAATAAAATCTTGACCTGTTCAAAACTTGAACTCACGGCTACAAAACTTGAACTCCAACGTACACTGTACCAAGACTTGACATGGACGGTGCATCGACCGACAGAAGTATTTCAAGTTGATGTGATTAGATATTTAATGATTCTCTTAAAAACTTTAATCGTACATAATTCAATTATTAATAAAGCTTATTCCCTGCGCATTATCATCGTACCTGCTGACAAAGGCATATATTTGATACAAGAAAATCTGTAAAAGGCTTGAGAAACAGTAGACAAAGGACGCAATCAAGTAGAAGAGCAATCAGTGTTTGCTGCAGTTGTATTTCGCATTGGTTGTTACTTCGGTGGTTCGTGGCGGGTCGTGCTGTCCCACCGCTACTTCGAAGAGGTCAGCATTCACGACCAAGAGTCTCTGCCGTATTCCTATAAACATTAGTGTTACATCAGTATTTAAGTTATTCATGATCTTCATAGTGATACCAAATGGCTCGTTGTTCAATCTCGGGCAGGCCAAAGTTGCATAGCAAATTGTAAAAAATTATCGTGAGATTTCATTTTCAAGTATAAATCCCAGTATTAAAATCATTGTTGTATTTCGATTCTTTTCATAAACATCCAGTTCTTTCTAAGTGTCTATCTGCACCACTTGGTTCCAGGGTTCTGCGATAACAGGAGAGGAGTAAACAAGACAATGTAAGCATTAAGTTTGTAACATTCGACAGAAATCTTTTGAACAGAACCTCTAATTCATAGCGTTTATTGCAGCATGCAAACTCGAAAAGCAAAGCAAGCATTTAGTCTTATATTCCCACATGATGCAGCCAAAGAAAACCACGAGCATTCATCTACACATAATGCAACCAAAGAAAACCATCGCCATTCAGCTCGTTCACCGAGCCAGGTATGTGTATCTATATATAATAAGAATTATAAACTTACTATGACATGATAACTAGCAGAACGCGCAGAGCCGTCGATTGAAACTTTGTTATAAAGATGAAATCAGGGTGATCACGATTTCTAAGCAAGATAGTCTTGGTAACTTGAAGGACGTAATCAGGAACACTTTCGACGAGCTGCAGGCCTCAGATCTTACTCTCAGGTGTGTACATGTGTGCGTGCGTGTGTATGTGTTTTTATAACACGTCTTTCTGAATGCAGATACGAAGACATGGTCAATGACTCGATCACTATCGCAACAGACGCAGACTTACTTCTGGCATTGGAAGAATTGTTTCTGAGGGATGATGTGCCAAAGTTTATTATTCAGGCAGTGGACAAGACCGTTAACACTGCAGCAAGTTCAAGTTTTAGATCTTTGGTAAGCATTCATATACGATCGTTCTTACAAAACCAAGGTGCTTGTTATGAAGCAGGTAGGTTCTTTGAAACCCACTTGCAAGTATTTTCAGGCGGGAAACTGTAGATATGGCAACAAATGTAAGTTTCTGCATGAACCTCGGCCAAGCAACGAAGGAGGTAGCAGCAGTAGTACGCCCCTGTTGAACATGCAGATGGAGAAATGGTTAACAAACAGGATGGAACAATCTGCTTCAGACACGATTGAGATGTTAAGCTCGCCTAAGGGGTTACAGATGCTTGAGAACATTTGTTCTAGGAATAATCTTTCTGTCAAAGTTGCGAACTTGCTTGTTAAGCTCTTAACCAGGGAAGAGCTCAGAAATAGCATGCTAAAGCAAGACACCAACAAGATTTACGGTATGCACTAGCTATATCTGTGTCTTGCGTACTGATGTTATGCACTCAACAGGTTCCTTGATGGGATCAGCTTTTCTGATGCAGCTGCAAGTACACATAAACAATCTGAACCCGGTTACACCACAGTGGATGGAGTCGTACGTGGTTCTTGTGGAGGAGATTCAATATCGGACTCTGGATGGCTGGAAGCATGTTCCTTTGGATGTTATCAGAGGTGTTCTGGAAAGTCTTCCGTCAGATCCTCTTAGAGAAGACTTGGTTAAAAGGACGGCGATTTTACTTGAGCACAGAAGAACAAGTAAGTTGCAATCAGCCACTTGTTCCGAAGCCAACTCGTGCGTAATGGTATGTATATTGCGTGAGGAACTATATAGGAACTTATAGAGAGTATGCTGTATAATAGGGATCAGCGTTTCGCAGCACACAGATAATCCCGAGCATTGAGGAGCTTCTAGCACCTATTGGATCTTCAGAAGTTCCTACAAACAAGATTGGGAAACGGTACACGAACTTGACTGAGTACCTCGAGACTCACTTTAGACTGCTGAGGGAAGACCTCATCGAGCCTCTCAGGAACGGCATCAGAGAATACCGCAACAAGGTTTCCTTCTTGCCGGACGTGAGAGTGTACGGAAACGTTCAGCTACGTGAACAAGAGTTGACCGTAGATGGGATCTTAACAAAGATATCCTTTGTTGCTCGAACGAGGAAGAAAATGCAGGCTGAAGATTGGAAGGAGAGCAAACGCCTTCTGTTTGGAGCTTTGCTTTGCATAACTCCGGATAACTTCAACACCATTAGCTGGGCAACAGTTATAAGACGGAATAGTTTAGCGCAAGGCCTTGTAGGTGTCAAGTTGCTTGAAGGTAAGTATATGTACAGTGCGTATATACCACTAATGACTTGTATATAAAGGATACGAACTCGATCCTGCTGTGAGATATGTCATGGTGGAATCAACTGCAGCATATTTTGAAGCGTACTCCCATGTTCTGAGAAGCTTACAGAGGGAAGATATGGAACGACTGCCTTTCACAGAACACCTCTTATCTTTGGAGAGAGACGTGAAGGAACCGGGTTACCTAGTAAAGGGTGACACGTACGAGTTCGAAGGTGTGTTTCCCGGTATTAAGAAGGAACTTGGTAGTTCAAGTTTTCGTATACTTCGGGAATGGCCAGAGTGGACAACAACACTGGATGAAAGCCAGAGGAATGCTCTTAAACACGCACTGACGAAGAGACTGGCTCTCATTCAAGGCCCCCCTGGCACAGGCAAGACATTCCTTGGACTCTTGATTGTGAGGTGTCTGCTTGCAAATCTAAAGAAAGATCCACAAGAAGGAAACGAAGACGAACAAAATAGCACCATTTTGATAGTGTGCTACACGAATCACGCACTTGATCAGTTTTTGGAGGGAATTTACACATATGAGAAGCAGGTGTGTGTATCGCGTACATATATATCAGCACTTAATACTTATACAATACTCAGGTAATCAGAGTGGGAGGTGGGAGCAAGAGCAAGGCTCTGGGGGAATGCAATCTGCAGAAGCGAATGTATGATGCTAGAAATGCACGGGCTCTGAGAGGACCTCATGCGCGAGCAAGAATGAGATGCAAAGAGGAGATTGAGCAGCTGCAGAAGGAGATAGGCCGTTGCGTAAACCTCTTGAAGATGGAGTATGTAACTAAGGAGGTGCTTCATGGTGTTGCAACCGAGGAGCAAATTATGAATCTATTCTATAGCAGCGAGCAAACTGTAAAGTCTTGGTTGGAAGGGGAAACATTACAAGGGAACGCTAACTTAATTGAGGAAGGCAATCTGGGAAACATGTTTGATGTGCTGGACGACTTTGAGGAAGAGAATAACGCAGATGTTGAAGTTGTGGATGACTTGGAGACTTCGGATTCTGATGAATCAGGAGACAGTTCATCTCAAGAAGCTGAGCCAGGTATACGCATTATATACATTCACGTGTGTGTAGTAATAATGGTTCTGAAGGTGAAACAGGAATCCATGAATATCTGCCAGAGGAGGAAATCCCGCTGCACATGTTTATAGACCATCCTAACGTTTGGAGTCTTCCAGTTAGAGAACGGAGGAGACTGCATGAGACTTGGTTGGGTGAAATACACGGCCAGGCTCGGGTTAAGATGTCGAGGTTGAGACAGGAGCATACAGTTGCGTGCGAACAGAATGCTCAAGTTAATAATGAAATCCAGCTTTCTTTGCTTCGGGGAGCAAAAATTGTTGGAATGACAACTACAGCAGCTGCTCGACTACATGACATGCTAGCTGCACTTCAACCCAAGGTTGTTATTGTTGAAGAAGCTGCTGAAGTTCTTGAGAGTCACATTCTGGCCTGTTTAAGTCCACACACGGAGCATCTAATTCTCATAGGTGATCATCTCCAGTTGCGGCCTTCAGTTGCCACCTACAAGCTGGCCGTGAAACACAGGCTGGATGTTTCCATGTTTGAACGGCTTGCACAAGCTGGAGTTGAGCATGCAATGTTGCAGACTCAAAGAAGGATGGCCCCTTGCATCTCAAAGCTCATTTCTCGGATATACCCTGCTCTCAAGAACCATCCAAGTGTCTCTGAACACGAAGATGTCAAAGGTATGAAGCTGGTGAGAGAGAGAGATCTATGTATGTAAACACTGACGTGTTCATTTTCGTGGAAGGCATGAAGTCAAATGTGTTCTTCATGGACCACAAGTCACAGGAAGAAGCTGGTCATGAATCAGGAAGCAAGAAGAATGTTACAGAAGCCAAGATGATCGTGGAGCTCTGTAACTATCTCCTCAATCAAGGCTGCTATACTCCAAGAGACATCACCGTGCTTGCAATGTACAAGGGGCAAGTTCAGGAAATAAGGAAAAGGCTTAAGGACCGCTTTGGTGGGCTGAACCAAGACGATGAACAAGAAGAAGTCAGGGTGAGCCATTTTATATACTTCATGTTGTTTAATATATATGACTTGTGAGGTGCAGGAAATTCTTAGAGTTTCAAGCGTAGATGATTACCAAGGAGAAGAAAACGATATAGTTGTTCTTTCCCTGGTGCGGAGCAACTTGGTTCCTGGAAAAGACGGTGTAGGCACCATTGGATTCCTTAAAATCTCAAACCGGGTATGTGTAGCACTTTCCAGAGCACGCAAGGGATTGTACATATTTGGGAATGGAGAGCTGCTAAGCAACAAGAGTTCTCTGTGGGACAGTATTCTTGGCAGCATGAAAGAAGACATGCGTATTGGTTCACAACTCGTACTTCGTTGCGAGAACCATCCCAGTGTAGAGACAAGGATTTCCAAGCCGGAAGATTTTAAACTTGTTGAAGATGGCGGATGCAGCAGGCCTTGTGAGTACCAGTTGGATTGTGGCCATGTGTGTCCGAGAAGATGTCACCCAGGAAGTCATAATGCAGTGGGATGCATTAAAATGTGCTACAAGTTACAAGAGGACTGCGCGCACCGTTGTGAGAGCATCTGTCATGCGAACAAAGCTTGTCCACCTTGCAGCATTAAGGTATGAGATATGTCTCTTTGTGCATTACTAATTCATACTTATTGTTTAGGTGATCAAAACGATTCCTCGATGCGGTCATGCTCAGGAAATGAAATGTAGTGACGAACGAACCACAGTGACTTGTCGATCACCTTGTATCAAGTTTCTTCCATGTGGGCACAAGTGCCGCTTGATCTGCGGACGACCGTGTCCGGACACCTGCTTTGAACTCGTATTCAAACAACTACCTTGTGGACACAAAGCTAGATTGTCATGCTCTCAAGACACATCAACTTTCTGTTGTAACGAGCCATGCAAGAGAATTCTGGAGGGATGCGAGCACGAGTGCCAAGGTACATGCGGGAAGTGTAAGCAAGGAACTAAACATATAGAATGCAAACGAGAATGTGGACGAAGTCTTCCTTGGCCACCCGTGTAAGAGCAAATGTTCAGTCCCATGTCCACCTTGTACAAGAAAATGCGAGAAACGGTGTGTGCATAGCAAATGTTCCAGCATATGTGGCAAGCCTTGCAAACCGTGCATTGAACCTTGTGCATGGAGGTAATGTTAATTAATACTGTTACACTGTTATTAAACACAAGGATTTGGAACAGGTGCCCGCACTTTGAGTGCAACCTTCTCTGTTACCAAGTGTGCAGGAGAGAAAGGTGTGATGAACCTTGTAGCAGAGCATTGAAGTGTGGACACATTTGTATTGGTCTCTGTGGAGAGCCTTGTCCAGACAAATGCAGAATTTGTAATCCACACACGTTCGATGTCATTTCTCAGACGAGGTTGGACGAGAGCGATCCTGATGACCGGTTTATTCAACTTCAAGACTGTAACCATCTGTTTGAAGTGTCTGGATTGGATCATTGGATGGATATGCTAGATGCGAATGCCTCCGCTGAAGCTATCATTCTTAAATCCTGGTTTGCTTTTCCTTCTTTCTTGTGCATGTGTGTGATATACTTTGTGTGCAGTCCGGAATGCAAAACTCCAATAAGGAGGACATATCGATATGCCAATGTAGTCAAGGGTAAGCTGGAGCAGATAGAGCAAGTGAAGAAACGTGTATATGGATACGAGCATACAACAACAAAGGCTTTGAGATGCTGGGCAAGAAAGAGTATGCAGAAGCACTGAAGCTCTTTGTTGAGGCAATACGCATGCAGCCAGGCTTGTTTCAAGCTCATCTCGGCATGGCTGCCACCTTCTGCAGCACGGGCAAGTTCAGAGAGGCAGTTGTTCACCTGCGCCTTATTCTTCAACACAGTCCGTTTGCATCTGAAATCGTTGATATAATTCCAGATATTCCATGTGGTCATGTCCCACTCCCCACTCGGTATGTGTATAAGTCTCTTGTGTGGTTAAAGCTAATCGTGTGTGTTTAATAGGAACGCTGGACTGTTTGGCAATGCAGACGTGGAAGTTACGGTTCAGGCAGCAGTTCAGCTTGCTTCGGCTCTAACGGGCTCTAACAGGTATAGCGAGGCTGTCAAAGTGTGCGAGTTTGCACTCAGGCACGACGAAGGCAATGAAGAGGCGTTGGAAATGAAGAGGCAGGCGGAGAAGAAGAATCATGTCTTGTTGATTCAGGACATAAAGAAAGCGCTGGGGAGTGTCGGCGGGTCGTGGTACCAGTGTCCCATGGGACATATCTACTCTGTTGGAGAATGTGGCCAGCCGATGCAGATGTCTCGATGCCCTGACTGTGGCTCAACTATAGGCGGTCAGCAACATCGTCCTGTGGAAGGTAACCAGCGTGTCACTAGTTTCCATGGTCTCTGACAAGTGTTGAACGTGAAGATCCTGAGTCCTCTCTCTGACTGTCGTTATATATGTGTGTTTTATCCGTGCTAAGAGTTATAATCCATGAAGAAATGAAACTTTTAGCACAAATCAAATCTGTGTTAAAGCAGCTATACATGTATATATAAGACGTATATAGATAATATCAAATACATTTATATACATACTAATATAAAATATAGATGTGTGTGAGAGAGAGAGAGAGTGAGCAGGCTAAGTGAGTTATGGATTATAACTTGTAGATTATTCTTCTCAATCGATGAATGGTTATGTCACGTGCATGTTTGAGAAAAAAAAAATATATATATCAATTAAATTTGTTTAAATTGAATTGTAGGGAGCGATGCTGTAAAATCAAAAAAATAATTAAATTTATATGTTTAATAGTTTATTAATTAATTTAAATGATTAAATTTAAATCATCTTTATTAATGTACTTAAAAATTTTATTTAATATATTTACTGATTGTCTAACAAAATTAATATGTTAAGAGCATATTTTTTTTATATAGATGGTGATATTGGAGAAATATTAAAATTATATATAAATTAATTATGTTTGAAAAAATTATTTAATTAAATTATATTAATATAAGTATATTAACATATATCAAATGAAATATAGAAAGAAATAAATGGTATGCATAAATATGATTTTTTTTTTATATATATGCTTGTGTGTAAATACTAAGGAATATACATACAAAAATTTCATTTGATATAATTCTGGAAGTGTCCACATTTTAGTATGTTCTCTGAGGGTTCTTAAAAGAAAAATCAATTACAAGATATTTCCATAAAAAGTTTTATTATTAATAATTCATTTATAAAATGAATATTTTAATTGTCAATGGGAAACCTAATCTTCGATAAAGAAAATTTAAAACCCAATATAGTAAATGTTAACGATATGTAATAATTGGTTAGATGAACGAGATTTAAAACATCTGTGGAGCATCAGTTAGAATTTTAAGATTTGAGGTTAAAATCTTATTTGAGAAATTATAATTATAAAAAATTAAAATCTATTAATAATATAATATGCTTAAAATAAGAGACTGGATACCAAAAAAATTATATTTATTAAGAATATGTTATAATTAGATTACTCAACCGTTGATGATTTTATTGTGTATGCATGTGTGTTTGTTTAAATTATGTCTTAAAATTATCTAAATATGGATATATATGTTTGTACTTTTTATTACATGTATGTGTATTAACATTTTTAAACATAAAATGTGCATGTTAAAATAGAAATAGTTTTTATATATAAATAATAATTTCATTTCAATATTCGATGGTTGTACACATGCGCTTATTTTTATTAATATACATAAACTAATAATGTATTTTTGCTATTCAATTTTATCTAAAATTAAGCATGGGCTATTCTTTAAAAAAACTTAGCTATATTGTAAATATAACTTTAAAATATATGCTTGTGTTAAGTAATATATTGAATCAAGCCTCAAGAAAAATTAAAATATATTAATGTTAAAGACAAGAAAGCTTAATATTAGAAATACATTTTTAATTATCTATGTGTGTGCGTGTGTGTGCGTTAGTGGTCCCAAGAAGGATAAAAATAAATTACAGTTTTTGTTACGAAAGGTGTCTTTTCATTATACGGTTTAGCATTAACCAACACGTAATAAATAATTAAGTTTTATCTTCACATTACAATTGGTTAATTATAAATTAGGTAATAAAATTTAATTAAATGTCATATTAGCATAGTTAAGCTATAAAAATTAATTGAGTTTGGCTTAACTACTTTATCTTCATATAACTATGGTTAAAATAAAGATAATTCAATTTTATTTAACAAAATTATTTAATTCATAATTTTAAATTTTATGGGCATCAAAATCGGTTCATATAAATTTGTTATTTGAATAATGTATGAAAGCACATTAGTTAAGAAAGCTTCAATTCAAAAATAACTCTTAAGAATTAACATAACCAACTTTAATGTAAAGACAATATTATCCTTATTATCTTTTAATTGGAGGGCTTAATCCAAAAGTGTGTTAACTTCATACAATTGCTTTGTGATTCACTTTGTTTAAAATGATAAAATGCATAATAATAGAGATATCATTATAGATGCATTTTAATTATATGTATTTTTTTACAAAAGAAAATACATAATGAAAAAGATATCCTTACAAATATATTTGAATGATTCATTTCTTATATAAAAGTTTGTTATTTGCACATTTGGAAATTTTATATATCACGTGATATATAAATTTAATCACATATATAACTCTCTCCTTAGGAATATGTTTTTTTTCTACGGGTGTGTACCTTAGTAAGTTAACTCATTTTTACAAATATTAAAGTTATATGTATTTATAAGTATGAAGAGCACATAAACTAAAGTCTTACATGTTCCAATGTCAAGTTGTTGTGTTAACTCATGAAGTTTAGGATAATCATTATATAATTATATATAGAGTGTAGGAAAAGTATCAATGAGTTATAAAGAGAATCTAAAATAATTGTTAGATTGATTATTTAAGGAGTCTAGAATAAGTGTTAATGGATAGATTATAAAAAAAAATTTAAATAATTGTCGAATAGGGTCATATGAATTTAAAATTTAAAATGGTCATATACATAGGTGTTTATAACAGATACACAGACACATTGAATAAACTTATTATATAAGGTTAAAAAATTATTAATAATTTATATTGCTAAATATAAAATAAAGTTATTAAAACAAGTTTATATCTATTATACTTAATCATAATTTTTAGTATACCTAGATTAAAATATTTTGTATTTAGATATTTATATTTTAAAATTACAATTGTTATATATTTAAATTATATATAGCTTGGAAGTATACATTTAAACAAGCTCATAAGATTTAAGGTAATAATTCTATATTCTAAAATAGACATAATTTTAAATACATGCATTAATTTTTCTACATACATAATATAATAATTTAAAAAGTTTGATAATAAAGAAGATACAAGTATGGTATTTATCACTTTTAAATGCATATAACCGTTGTAACTAAAATGGGAATGATACATAAAAATGGGAATATATATAAAAAAAATTAATTAATATTTATATATTAGTTATTAATATTTTAACATACATTTTAGAGAATATTCTTTTTTAAACATAAACTATTCTAAACATTCTTTTTTTTAATTAAAAAATGCTAATTAAATAATTAAAATTATTAATTATTAAGAAAATAGGACTATAGACATTACCATTTTAATTATAATGTTCATACATAAAAAGAAATTATATTGTGAGAATAGAACACTAAAAAGAAGGAACATATTTGTACATATGTGGAAGTTTAAAATTTACAGATATATTCTTTTAAAAGATTTACATATACGAATATATCTTGAATTTTCACTTTAAAACTTTAAATATTTCACTTTTTGAATCATAATAATTAAGTATGAAATTTAATATTTGAATATATAGCATGAAGTTTAAATTGAAGTTTTATGAGTATATAAATAAAATAAATATATGTATGTATGTATGGACTTTTAACAACTCATCCATTTTACAAAGCATAATATGAGTTATGCAAAGAGAAATTTAAAAAAAAAAAAAGAAGATGAAAATCTTTATAGACATATAAAACATAAGACAAGAGATAAAAAGGATTATATAGAAAGAACATATTTGTTCCTTGGACCTTGTTTATTATAGGACAATGTGCATACCCTGAATTTGTATATATACCCTCTTTAAAATATAAACCTCAGTGTTTTAAATTATAATAATTAATTGGTTTTAAAATGAAGTTTAATATTTTAACATATATGTTAAAAAGTATGAAATCTCATATTGAAGTTTAGGTATAATATATGTAAATTTAGTATAATATATATGTAATTCTTTTTTTTTCTTAAATTCTTGTTAATAATTTAGATAAATGATGATGTTTCTAATACTTTATTTTATATAAAAGTATATAAATTATATATTCTTTAGAAAAAACAACTATAAACAATACAATTAATATTAATCCTTTTTATAATAACTTTTAAATAAAAATTTAGTTATTCCAATTCCTATTCATGTTAAATATTACAAAAGTTAAATATCAAATAAAATAATGAAACTATTGCTATATATCAAATGGCAAGGACATAGCATTCGATTGAATTTAGATAAGAGTCTAAGCAATGTGATTTTCCAAAGTCAATTTCTTCAAACCCTGACATAAGATTGCTCCGATTTCAAGATTTTATGAGTGTGCTTCAGTAGAATTTCATCAGAACACCACTCAATCTGTCACAAAGTTCACAACTTTGTATGCGCTTTCACATGCTTTGTGTGTATGAATTGAATCCAGAAATTACAGGTTGAAATGAAGGAAAACAAAATCATGAGCAATAAAAATGCATGAAAAACTGTTAATTGGCTATTAGATAGTGACCGTTTAATCACTGAAAAAAATAAATAAGGCTAATATATGACTATGTGGCTTCCACTTGAAGTATTATAGATTTCCACCCTCAATTTCACTACTTACATGTATCCACTTATATCGATAATTACTTATCATGTTAAATTGGAGAAGAAAAATCATGCCAAAGACCATTAAAAAGCCGAGCTCTGAATTTAAGTTATTTATCGTAAATAGTTTTGCTAATGAGAATGACAATCGAGAACATGAATGAAAGTTGAACCACGCTGGATGGGGATATTCCAAGATATATTTCACTTCGTGTTCACGCGTGTATATAGTTATTGTGTGTGGTCAACCTAAAAAGACAATGAAAAAGGGTTGATGTTAGAATAAATTATTTAATAAAAATTTATATAAATTCAATCTTAGCTCAGTCGGTAGAGCGGAGGACTTTAATGTGCATAGATATTTTGAAGTTTTTCACTTCAATGAAACATATTCTCATTAAAATGGTGAATTAGTCTAAATTATTTTCAATAGTATATAAATGCCACATATACATTATACAATCGATGTATAAAGAAATGCAGCCTTTCTCCATGGAGCATCTCCACCAGATTACCAACAGTATCCAAATGGAAGGAAAAGAAGGAAGCCCAACAAACATGATTATCCTTATACAAGAGATGAAGTTTCCGACTCATTGTGATTTATAATGTCTGGTAAGAATAATTGTTTAGATTACTAATTTTACACGCTGTAAAACTTTCAAAATCTAATGCAGTAACAGAGATAAACTTAATAATAGAGTTAACAAGTTTACGGCTAGTTAATAAAGCTAATATTGCAAATTCACATTTTAGCATGGTATATGAAGGTTTCAACCATGCCATTATAATTGGGTTTTACACTTTCATAATAAAACAGTAAAATATTACGTTTATGAAAAGCTTTGCTGTTATGTTTTAATAAATTCTCAACAACTATGTATATATATATAAAGATGTATATACCTTAGATATACTTATGCTTGCCTGCAAATAAAGACGTATTACATAGATTATATGCATATATATACCAAAACATATCTGTATAGCGTCATCTCATGTTAAATTCTCGTTCTTATACATGTAATGTATCATAATATATTGCTTTAATCAAAGATTTAGAAAATGTATGAAAAAATATATAAATAATGTTATCCAGTTCAATTTATTATTGACAAGTAACATTTTATGAATGTTTTGAACTTTTATTAGATTTTAATTAAATATAAAAAGAAAGCCTTTAATCACTTATAATAGTGGAAAACATTGTGCTTACTAAGTTTGACTACATAATTATGATTTAACCATTTTTTTACCACGAAAATTAGAGGGCCGAGCATATTATATCTACCACAGAAGTATACGAATATACGTCCAAGGTAGGCTCCAATCCGCAAGGGCGTGGGTTCAAATCCCACAGCTGCAATGAGCTTTATTGTGTTTGACAAACGGATAAAAAGTATGGTAAAAAATGTTTTCTTTATTAGAACATAAATATTAAATGTTCAATCTTGAACATTTACGCAATATATATATAAATATCGATACGCATATGTCTAATGAGTTCATTACACATTTACATGTATATATAAAAGTAGACATTACAATTACAGAATCATAAACTGAGTTAAGTGTCCGTTAGTACCATCTGTACATACATTCCCCACGACTGAGGTGTTACATATTATATATAGAGAGAGAAATACTATTCATTATGTACATGTGTAAGTTTGGATCTTTCACGGGTACACACACACACATTCATGCACGTGCGTGTACAACTGTTAAGAGTGTCAATACTACGAGGCTAGACTATTCGACCCTCATCAAATGCTGAAACGTGAGCACTGCCACGCTGAATCCTAGGGAGCGGGGACAAGCTGAGAGTTGAGTTGAGGATGTTCATGAATCTCACAACCTGTGGTTGGATTCAAATCATTTTGGTTTGTGTTCAAGATACTCATTCTGTTCCAATCATTCAGTATTAACCTGGTGTGTGAGCTGACTTTGTAGCATTTGCACGTTTTCTTCCTCTATAATCGCCCAGACCAGAGAAATTGTTGTGAGCTTCATGTCCCGAGTTCCACAGCTTCTTACTTAGTTTAGGTGCCAGAGCAAGTCGGATGAAAGCACAAGATGCACAAGCAGCACAAAAGAGGAAATAAGACAAGGCAAATGGCTTCATGAGGAGGTAAGTTTTTGCTGCTCATAACATTTGCAATACTTTAGCCTCTCTTCTGTGCAGAATAATATAAAGCGCCTACCTCAGACTTGTCCAGGAACATGGACATGCCCAGGTTTCTTATGGTCATGCTCGAAACTAGAAAGAAGGTATTTTGAGCTCACAGTTTTCCTTTTGGTTGTGGTCAATAGACACTTTAGCTGCTGTAGCTGTAGTATTGCTGTTGCAGGTAAGTAACTAGCTTGGACTAGTTACTACAACTACAACTTGATTTGGCACCGCAAAGAAAGGTACGTCATTCATTTGTCTAGATTAACCTAAGTTTAAACAATAAGTTAAGTAATTCATTCATCTGCTAGAGCTCCTAGAGAGAGAGTAGACAACTATACCATTATCCTCTATATATTCCATCTGTTACAACGTGTTAGACCATGCCTAGCTTCATTGTTCAGATTGTTCTAGTAAATAATCACTCACACACACACACATCTCACTTTTAACTCGGAGCTGGACTTCAAGTGCTGAAGAGCTTTGGTGAGTGCAACTTTCAAGTCAATCGGCTCACTATCAACTGCCACACTGTTTATAGCATCCTTTAAAAGTTTGATATCAGCTTTTATATGTATTAAATCTATGATTATGAAGCCATTAATAAACATTTAAAGTTACTTGTTTTACATATATAGTAATTGTCAACTTACTTGGTTACCAATTAATTCACCACTCATCCTCGAGACAGCGACTTCGTCGCCATTGGTAAGTGTGTTTAACAGTTCTATTATGATTTGTTTAGTGGCATCTGAACATGTACTCTTGGACAAAGTTTCAACAGGGTTACTCATTGAAGTTGAAGTGTCCATGAGAATGTATAGTGATTTTGTCACTGCAAGCGTATTGATGAACCACGGTCTTCTTCTGGGATCGTACTCTGTACGATTCCCATCTGATTCAAGATAATGCTGCAAATTATCAGGTTGATATAAACTGCTGTGTATATATACACGTATGTATGTAAAATGCATACTCTCCATCGGCAGCTCCAAATAATGCCCAGCCTTTATAAGTCTCGTTTGTACTTTTCCAGGTGTCTTGCAACTTCTGGTTGAGTGGTTTTTGAGCACAAAATGACTTTTGAAATTCATAATTGTTCTCCAATGCATATATGTACCCCCCCCCCCCCCACACACACACACACGTGTGTGGATGCATATATCTGTGTGTGTGTAAGCAAACCTGACTTAAGAATTTGCAGTTGAAACACGTTACTGGTGACAGGAGCTAGAGCAACCTGGATTACTACTCACATTTAAACATGTCAACGATTGGATTTCATTTCTCCCTTGCGGCCTACAAGGATGCCTCAGGCATGTACTTGATGAGCAGTTTACTAACGAATCTGTAGAACCAGTAGACTTATTATATATACAAAAGGATCTCTCTCTCTCTCTATGTGTGTGTGTGTGTGTGTAACGGTATATACAAAAGAGCCCAGAAAAGGCAGATAAATAGAAGAGTGGAACATTTAGGATTACCATAAATATTATCGAGGTTCGAAACACCTAGCCTAGCAATCTCTTGCACTTGAAAATCTGTTGCATCCAGAACACCTTGAATTTCACTACTACCCTGTGAATGTAACACTTGGAAAACAAAATACAAACAGAGACTCATCAGAAACCATTGCCATTGACCAGTGTGAGCAGCTTTGTATAATGTCAACTTGCTTAGCGGTCAACTTATTAAGAAAGTCGTCATTCTCTATAGTTAATGAAACTTCAATCCCATGGATAGCGCTGACTGTGTCCACACACACTCTGGCATGCACATGGAGCATAAATGTAGCCGCATAGAGTGAGACGTCTTTAACAGGCAACTTGCATAACCGGTACTAATACAAAAGAAAGTCGTGTTTATGAACAGCACGAATAAGAGTATAATAACGTTATTTAGTGCAGCTAGCAGCTCCTATGTAGATAACAGAGACTTTTAAAGAAATGGGTATGTTTGGCAGGAGAACTGTTACTTCCACAAACATAGCCTGAGAGTGAGCATGTAAAATCGTTTCTGGACAAACAGGAACGAGTTGAATAGTTGGGAAATTGGCAGTTCCCTTCACAATCACCTGAATTAATGTGCTTACATACATGCATATTACACACAAATATGTATAAAATGCTCTAGCTGATTTGCGTCAAATGCTGCCAACCACTGTGTGTGTGGATCAAAAACTTTAACGTACACGTGCAAACATATGTCATATGTAAAGAAAACTTGGATATTACGAATTTATTGACGTTTGTTTCCAAGTCCACCTATATCATCGTATAGTGGCACCCACACAGGTCACTGTGATGTCACTGAGGAGCTTCCCACTTTTATAACTATCTTCATCTTTAATCATCTCAAAAGTTATGTTCAGGTTTTCATTTCAATCAAGCTTGCATATTAGAGCTGTCATATCCAATCCTATAAAGAAAACCGTCACGTTTGCTTCATTCAGCTCTGTTAGAATGGGTAGCCATAACCGTCACATTGTAGCACTTACGAAGATGAGTAATACCTATGTAGGTGTTACTCAAACGTTAAAGTATGTGTACATGATGCATGCGTGTGAGAATTGAAAAGCTTTTGAAAGGGCCTTTTCCACTTCACTATCCACTTTTGGGCTTCCTTTAAAGATATAGTATTGGATCGATAGTGACAAGTATCAATGCCTTGGTAATATCCTATCATCTGCAACACATTCGGATCCGGATTCAGCATAAGTTCTTGCAGTGTCTTTACTTCTCTCTCGAAAGATGGGTCGCCTTCGGAGAATTCCTTGAACAGCAACAGATGTCCCATGCCAGTCGGAGAGGAAAACCATTCCGTTCATTTAGTTAATTATGTTGTTTAAACAGCTGTGAAGATTTAGGGAAATATTAGCCTGAGGAACAGATGAAACGAGGATCGAACAACATGGTCATGTAGATCCGGCCGAGAGCTTCATAACGATACCAAAACCATTAAAAACGGAGTTTGTAATGGAGATATACCACGGAAACCGTTAGGAGCCGTTCATTTTCGTTAATTATGTTATTTAAGCAGCCGTGAAGGTTTTAGGAAATATTAACTGGAGGAAAAATCGAAACCATAAACGGAGCTCAGGACGGAGAGTTATTGCGGAAATAATTACGGACCGTCCATTTTGTTAATTATGCTGTTTAAGCAGCCGTAAAGGTCTTAGGGAATATTAGCGGGTGGAAAGGTCGAAACGAAGATCGGACAGTACGGTCCTGTAGATCTGGCCACTCGCTTATAGACATTGATAACCAAATTTGTCAATTTCAAATATAGTTATTTTAAAACTTAATGACAATTTAGTTATTTAATTTTATAATAATTTATTTATATTTAACATTAAATATATATATTTAACAATGATTTACTTAAGACAATAAACCAAAAGAGTAGTTAAGCCTAAAAGAGGGGGTTAATAATTTAAATGAATAATTTATTTATTTTAAAATGTTATTTAAATAATAAGTGGAAAAGTGCATTATTTTAGATTAAATTAATACATTTAAATGAAAAAAGATCAACTGTAATGTTTTAAACAGCCGTCGGATGGTATCCAATCTAGGACGTCAAATCAGGTCTGCCTTGTCCTGGTTTCCTTTGTACGGTATTGTGCTTTTAACACTCCCTCGGTGGGTTTCGTACAGTAATGCAACAAGAAGCGGTGCGTGGGACGTGGCTACGGTGAAGTTCAAAGTTGTGATTATGGATAAAAACAAGAAGGGTTATATGGTTATGACGAGGTTGCACTATGTTCTCACCTGGAAGATGTGGTTGAGGAGGAAGGAGGTAAGTATGGCGCGCTTTGTATATCGAGATCTCTCAAGAGCAGCCCAATGTGTGTCACCTTGCCAATAGAAATGCAAGGTCATGGCGTGTCAAGTTCGAGGTAAACTCTTTGGAACCTCGAGACAACGCCGAGCCTATCCATCACCATCACCATCACCGTCACCCATCCTGGCTGTATATACAGCTGTATATGAAAACGTTCAAACAAAACAAAACAATGTATTCACCTGCCCAGTCATCACCGGTGAGACAGATCACTTAAATCAATTTTGAGCTTTGGCCTTCGATTCACTAATGAAGTAGCGATATTTCTCATTTTTCACTCACAGGCTCACAGCACACCCCTGACCAAAAACCACCTGGCCTTGCTGGCTTAAATAGAGCCTTGTACTTCACCTTGCAATTGCTGTTGTATTAACAGACTCTGGTCAATTTCAAACTGTTGTAATCTTAAAAGAAAATTTAAAAAGTAGGACGACTCTGTCTTTTTACTGAACTGTTATATTGACAGAAAGGTTCCTTCCACTTGCGTGTCCTCAATCGCTGTTGAATGTTAAATTTACAGAGCTGAAAGCTGGTCGCGAGTCGAGATTGCAGATATCCAGCATTTGCGGCTCAAGAACTTATAAAATAATTTACAACTTACAATTTTTTTGATATATATTGATGCGCATAACCAGATCATAATATTAAGTCATCACCGTAGGTTGGCTCTGTGACTCGACCGCTGTTCAGTCCTGGAAAGAATCCCCACTTATTACCAGCAAGTCATGTCCAGTCCAGTATACTACATTCACCACTCCAAGTTTTGTCGATGGGGCTGCGTCGAAGACCCACACCGTGAACTTTTAAGACGGCTTGCAAGTCAGGGATTTATCGAACGTACACTTTCTGGGGCACTTCCAGCCCCAAGGAGGAAAGCCGGCTCTTTGGGATCTTGATTCAGGTTAATACCTGCATGTTGGCGAAGATTTGGTGGACGAAACATTCAGTTTGCTTGTGCCTTCTAATTGAGCGAGACCCACAATCTCATGCAAGTTTAAACATCCTCCATCTTAAAAATCTGCAGAAAAACAGGAAAAAATAAGGGGGGCGGGGGCGGGGGCGGGGGAAAGAAAAGAGCCTCTCAAATCAAAGTCAGCAGTGGAAAGGACGAACTTGAGAAACCAGACGTCAATCTTTTGTGCAGCTTAACAAACCATCTAAATGTCAAATACCGGTGTTAAGGATATGCTCCAGAGCCTCAATCTAACTCACAAAAATGCTGGTGTTTTTTAAGTTGGCGAGTCTTTTTCGGTTCGTTAGGGAAAAAAAAAACGCATCGGCATTATCATAAAGACTGCTCAAACTTCATATGCTGAGCTGATGTAGCTTAAAGTCTCATTGTGTAGCGAGACACACCATACAAATTTCTAATAACATGGTTTTAGATCAATATTCCCATGATGACAATTTATTACATCAGTGCTGCCCGGAGGAGCAGTTGCGTTGAAAAAACAGCTTAGGATCGTAAGTTCCTGAGGAAACCAAACCATTCCAATCATCAATTAGACAAAACTTATAATTGATCCACGCTTGGGGTCCTTCTAAATGCCTTGCAGAAGCTTCTCTCCATGAACTGTAACTACAACAAGTGCAACAGTGTTTCCAGCAGGCGTTAAAATCTTACATGCAAGGTAGCTTTTACAACTTCGTGTTGAGAATGAGCTCGATGCCTGTACATACAGTTCGAAAACATAGCCAGTGTTGCTCTCATGAACAATGCATACCTTTCTCTGTGCGCTAGTCTCTCTCACACCGCTGCAATCCGGGGGCTCGTCTTGCAGAATTTTGGGGAACCTCTACTAGTTAAAGTAATTAACCGCAGCAGGGCGTGCAACCTGAAATAAAAAGAAAGAAAAAAGAGAGAGATATGAGCGAGGTTTGGAGTCCATGCAGATCTATTCACCCTCCTTGGAAACGCTAGTATATGTACAGGTGATCCTGAAGCTATGGTGATGTATAGTCGGATATGTCTCATGTGCAATCCTGAGTTAGCAGAGGCAGCTTACAGTTGGGTGGCTGTTGCGTTACACGACATCTCTTCTGGCGTCAGCATGCTAAGGCGCTTGATGATGTTCTCTAGATTGGGTCTTATGCTTGCCTCTGAATTCATGCAATCCAGAGAAATGCCACAGAATTTTCCCAGCTCTCCATTCTTGAGTGCATTGTCGAAATCAAGGGCAGCAGCACCCTCATGTTCGCGAATCCTATAAGGGACGAGCTTCAACAGGTTGTTGAAATTGGAAAAGGGATAACTATCTGTTATCAGCCCAGATTACGACCCCCAATGAGAAGATGTCGCACTGCTCGGTGAATTCGGGCCGATTCTTGGGAAGTTGTTCTGGAGCAGCCCATCTGATCTGCTCCATGCTCATCCACTTCTTGGCGCTTGGTTCTGATTTGATCCTACCTTGGAAGAAACCAAACACTTTGGGATGCAGATCGTCGGTGAGGAAGATGTTGGGACTCCTGAGGTTCTTGTGGAGGACTCCAGCCAGATGTGCATATTTTAAACTCATTGCAACCTCCAGAGCAATCTGCCGCTTCAGTCTCCAATTGTTGATGAAATCTGAGCTCCTGTTGGCAATGAGATCGTCCAAAGTCAGGATTTGTGTGGAAGGCCTTTCCAGCACCAGATACGACTGACCATCTTTGAGATAAGTTCCATGGAAATGCAGGATACTTTCATGGTGAGAAAGCCGCTTCAAGACTGCAACCTCCTTCTTCACCTCTTGACACTGTACCAGAATGACAGACAAGTTGATCGATTCGCCCTGGGTAGTATTTCGAAGATTTCCTGAGATCATATACCCCCCCATCAAAGCTTCACCCAGTGTGACAAGACCAGCCACAGCTGAATCTTCGGGCTGCTGCTCACCAGCTAGAAGCTTCCTGGTCTCAAGGAAATGCACCTCAACCTGCTTCTTGAGTGCTTCTATCTCCTGCCGCATTTCCTGCTGAATCTCATCTCTGTGCTCGTAACCGGACACTCCAATGTGCACTGTGAGGCTGAAATTGAAGGCCCGCAAGCACATCTCCAGCCTCTCATCCATGGCGGTGAAATCGTCTTCAATGAAACAGGACATGAACAGCTTCGGAACAAACATCATGCCTTTGTACCTCTTCACTAGGTCAATGCAATCCTGGACCACAGTGAGAGTCTTGCTGAGATTATCCACCAGATACGGCTCCTGGAATCTGTTGGTGTGAATCGTCTTCTGGTCCTCAAGAACTCGGCAAAGCGCAGAATGCATCATCTCTACCTTGTCCGCCAGGGCGGTGCATTTGTTGCGACAATGTCGAACCGAATACGCAATTTGAAGCAGAAGCTTGACGCTGCTCTTCAGATCTCCTGAGATCAAACCTAGTGCCGCTTCAGCGCCTGCAGAGATGAGCTGCTGTGACATCTTTGTACGATCGCACTGTCTCACGATACGATACAATGCTCAAGAACAAAGAATGCGGAGAGTGACCGTGAACTGCTATAAGTTGACCTTCCACACATCTAACGGCCGAGATTGATCTACAGATTCCGAAATCGGGTGCCCCAGAAAATTATAGACCTGGGATTGAAAGGCGCGATTCTGCGGTAAGCTTGTCAGATCCAGGCGATGAGGAATCCGGATCGAGGAGGATGAGGAGGACTTTGGCGGTAAGCTTGTTAGATCTACTAACAATGCGGACAAGATACGAGCAAGCCAAGCAGGGTTTGGCTTCGGATTTGGAACTCGCTGGCAATCTGTACAGCAGCTGCGAGACTTACTTGCTTGACACTCTGAGGCTCCATTCTGATGATCAGTTTGCTAAAGGAGCCAATGGCAGCATTTACAGAGGGACACTCAATCGGACCTACGGGCTGAAGCACCAGTTGTATAGCGGACCTGGATTTTCTTCCCCTTACGATACCTTCAGCTTCTTCACTACTGGTTTGTATTCCTCAGAGATACCTCGAGCGTTTGGAAGAGCTGATCGAAGCCACGAAGAAACAGTTGAGGTAGCTGTTAAGAAGGTGTGGGCAGCGGATGATGAGGTGCTGGAACTTACGAGAGAAGCATGCAATGTCAGGGTTTTACAGGGAGCCAGGAATGTTGCTAGCGTCTACGGTGTGACTCGGAAAACTGAACTGAATTGTGTTTGCATCGTCATGGAGCTGGTGAAAGGTCTCGAGCTTCAGGATTTTCTCAGATCGAACGTGCCCCCAACTTCAACTGCGTCGTGGTGGAAGACCAAGCTGGAGATTTTCATGGAGCTGATAATAGGACTTTCAATTTGCCACCGGCATGGTGTATATCATGGGGATTTGAAAGGCAGGAACGTGCTCATCGACAGGTTTCTCGTTCCCAAGCTTATAGATTTTGGATTAAGTTTCAGACGGAGAGACATGGAATACTTGAAGTCGCTTGGTGGATCTGCATTTTGGATTTCTCCAGAGATTGATGATGCTTTAAGTAGTGAAACGATGGTGATGCCACCAGAGATCTTAGAGAACCCGTATCCTTCTGATGTCTACTCCCTTGGCATGCTTTTGGTTGAGATGCTTCTGGATGGCGACATACCTGACTGCACCTACACATTCCGACTGAACAAGTATCAGGGAGGGTCTCCCTTAGACCTGCAAGTTCCAGAAGGCATGCATGATTTCAAGCCAGTCTTCGACAAGCTTTTTCAGGTGATAGACGGGTGTTGCATGCTGGAGCGTGACGAGAGAATTTCTCTGGAGCAGTGTTTACTACAGGTGCAAGCTGCTTATTCCGAGCTCTGTAGCATCGGGTGTAAAGGCGACTCTGGTTTTCTTGGGGATTCTGAGTTTACCTCTTCTTCAGAGTACGCAGATATACTTGTCAGGTTCCAAGAAAGCTCTCCTGATGTTCCCGAAGTTATTGTCCGCCAGCCAAGCAAGAACATGATGGTAGATATAGAGGGGACTTTGCTAGTCCAGATATTCTGCCAGCTGGATTTTGAGCAGGGCGTAGAGTTCATCTTAGATACAGGCATGTGGAATTTCAAGCCAGAGAAGGAGGTCCCTGGTCTGTGCAGGATCTGCATTCAACAAGGCAGTCCGAACGTGTTGAAGTTTCTTGGCACTAGGTGGAAAGGCATAGTAGATGGGAAGGATGGTTGGTTCATGAAGCCTGGAGTTTGACAACCCGGAATTGCTCAGATTTCTCGTTTCTGATCTTAAAATGAACTACGATACATGGCATAGAAGCGAGGGACTGAAGCCGTTGCATAAGTTGGCATACCAAGGGAAATTAGAACTCATGAAGATTATACTGGACACTGCATGTTCTCCTGACTACGTGAACACCATAGATAGAGCAAAGGATACTCCGCTTTCGTATGCCATTGAAGGGGACAAGCTAGATGCAGTTCTTTTTCTGCTAGACCAGGGAGGGAACCTGGGTTCCAGGTTGGTGCTTAGTGCAAACAATTTAATCGTCCTAGATTTTCTGGAGCAGCTGGTTCTTTGCGCTGTAGAATACGGGAGCTTAAGCGTTATGACTGCTTTCCTTGAAATACGCAGTTTACTCAAGAGGAAGAAGCTGCAGAGTCTGATGCCCCTTTTGCGGCAGTTGCTCGTATTTTCCAAGATCACGATTTGAACAGCCTTTTTGTTTTGACGAATGTGAAGATCAAGTGCTGCAGCTGTTGAAAACTCAAGTGTTGATCTGCCCGGAGATGACACTCTCGACCAGAAGGAAGTTATGGAAACATCTAGGGGGCCACAACAGCAAGGAAATTGCAGTGTGTGCTCTAAGGAAGCTAGCGACCAGTGACTTGTCAGCTCTTCTGTCTGCTGCAGAGAAGGTAAAAGATTCAGATGGAACAGCCAGGAGCTCTCAGGAGACACAGAAGAAACAAAGACAACTATTAAGCGAGTCCGTTGAAGCTGCAAATGCTGATTTGGTAGCAAGGAAGTTGAGAGAAAAACTGAACGAGAGGTACTGGAAGCTGCTGGAAGAAAGTTTGAACTTTGAAGTTATCGTAGGAAGTCGTTCCGTGTGCAAGTTGATCGATAAGATTCGGGATGTTTCAAGCAGGGTAGGCCTGTGGATGCCTCTGGCATCATACCTGCTTAGGAACTGTGCTGCGGATGGAGACTTACGCACCATTAACTACTTGCTAGAGAAGAATGCACCTCTGGATGGGGCTGATGATCATGTGACACCAGTCGTGCCTGTTAGCTGGACACCACTGATAAAAGCGGTGGAAAACCAACATTACGAGGTTGCAAAACGATTACTTGAGGCTGGTGCAGATCCGAACATTAGAACAGCGGGTGGGTATACCGCCATGGATCCAGCAGTAAGCTTGGAGAACGGCAAGCTGGTGAGACTGCTCATTGACTTCGGGTTCGACACTGGCATGAGGAACCGAGACAATGAAACTTACATGGATCTGATCAAACGTATTGGCACGACATAATGGCATGGCAACAAAGTACAGGAGTGGACAAAACGTTGCCAGTGCCCGGCATCTAGTACCAAACTCGCAAAGAAGAACCAAGAATAAACAAGGCAACCACCTGACCAGCGATTAGAAGTTCTAACATTGTAATCTTACATGCTATTGGTGAACTTGAATCAGTCTACCCTGCCTAGCTATAAATCGGACGTCGGTTCTTCCACAAGCACACATTTCCTGGAACACTGGAACACTGGAACACTGGTGAGATCTAAGTCTTTTGTGGAGTTTGGTGTCCAATCAATTTGTTTCCAGTTCAAATTCTGAAATTTGCAACTTGTTACAGACGAGTGGTGGTGCCCTGCTCGAAATCCCAGCGAGTCGACTTGTTCAACGAGATCAGAGAGAACAGGCTCATACACCCTTGCTCCTGGCCTACGTTGCACCCCTGGAGAGGACATCACCACCCAGTTCTAGGCTTGCTTGTTGCTTAACCAGCGTCGACACTGTAAAATCCGCTTTCGTATTATGGCGTGGATTTCTTAGATATTCTTTCTGCTTCCTAAAGCTTCCATAGTTTCTGCTGAAAGAATAAAGAGAGCTCTAAATGTGGAGCATTCTCTAGTCCAGCTAATACTATATTGCGGCTGTACAGGCTACTAGGCCAGTGAATTATCAAGAATGACGTTTGTCTATTTGAACTGGATCTATTCTAAGCTTAATTAACTCTGCAGAGGTTTGATTTAATATGCTTGGACGCTATGGAAAAACGACAAGTGCTATCAGTGACACTATTCCGCGTACAAATTAGGTCAGCGCACTGCTCCAGGTGCTTTGCATTCTACTGAAGGTTGTAACAACACAATTTATCCTAAAACTATTCCAGCTGTTGTCAGCAAAGATTCTAGGGTATATTCTTATCGAGGCTACCCTAGATTCTAGGTATATTTTGGAACGTTAAAATTATAATAACATACCATGTACATAAAATTCGACCTATGATTGGTTTCTGCTATTTGAGTCCTCCACAACATTTTATAAGCTTGTTTATTTTGATTCATGCTCCAAATTACTATTGCTTTCAAAAATGTGTCCAAAGCTTTAAAGGAGTGTTTAAAGGCTGCTGTCGATGTCGATGTCGATGATGCCAGTCTTTTCGTGACGCTTAGAATGATTTCAAGCACAGTTGAAACAGCTGCCATTTGAATGCCCAGTGCCGAAACCAAACAGGATCTATTGAATCGCAAATTAAGCATTTTGAACAACTGTTTCAAATGCGGAGGATTGAATTATTATTTTGAGTTTGAACAGGTCGATATTCAAGCCCAGGATGCGAGCCACCGCCATTCAGCCCAGCGGGCCGGCCCGGCTGAGTCCTGAGAGCTCTACTGAATTCTAATACGAATCTCTGGGTGTTAAACATGAGTTTGCGATAGCTGTTGTCTCCAATCAATGTGATCTAGACTTAGGCTTCAAATTTTGCCTTGCAGAGTCTACGGTGTATCAGCTCAGCCTGTGCAAGCACGTTAACGGAGACTGGGATGGTCCTCTATCTCAAGGCTTGGCTCCAGGAACTGGAAACTCAATCTCCACTCAGTACACCAGATATACAAGTGATGAGCAGTTTGTCATTGACGCCGATTCTATCAAAGTCCCCATTGCATCCAAATTGTTAGTGACGGAAGTTTGTCAGGAAGATGCTTGGTTCTGGCAGGGTATGCTGATGATCCCGCCAAGCTACAATAACAGATGTACATGCCTAACCGGGACAATTCGAATTCTACCACAGCTCGTGTTTTGCCCGAGCAAGAAGCTTGAACCAACGCTGAACTGTAAGGACTGTAGTGAACACCGGTACCGGTACCTACAGAGGTCCCGCAGTCAGATTAATACTCTACATACCTTCAAGCAGACTGTTGCGCAGCGCACAGATGCGCTTGTACACTGCTTCGTGGGCGGCCCCCTTGAACTCCACGCTAAAGCAGTCCGCTCAGGCCAAGATCGCCTCCGAGGCCTAGTGTGCATCCAGGCGCTTCTCCTCGTTCGTATCCATCTAGGGCTAGTTGCTTTTCCCATCAATGTGGCGGAGTCACCATGCAAGCTTAAAATAATCTAGTAAAACACATTGGTGACGGATGCTTTTACTGTGAAGGTGTGTATGACGAATTCGAAGCTGCTGCAGGCAGGCTTAGAATCTTCACAAAATTTGAATTCCTCAAAACCTAGGGAAAAATCAATGTAAGTCTCGTTCCAATTATCCTGATACTCTATGCATATACTGTGGCAGGGTGGTGCAATGCTGCCAGATTCAGATTAATACCTGCATGTTGGCGAAGATTTGGTGGACGAAAACATTCAGGAAGTTTGTGCCTTCTAATTGATAACTTGCTGGTAATAAGTGGGATTCTTTCGAGGGCTGAACAGCGGTGAGCCAACCTATACGTAATATTATGATCTGGTTACGTTCATCAATATATACAATTAGATTATTTGTATCTAAAAAATTGTATTAAGTTCTTGAGCCGCAATCTCAACTCTCAGCTCAGTAAATTCAACATTCAACAGCGATTGATGACACACGAGTGGAAGGAACTTCTCTGTCACTATAACAGGACAGTTTTCTTCTTTTTAAATTTCTTTTATTTTGTTATTTAAGATTACAACAGTTTGAATTCAACCCAATTGACCGGAGTCTGTTACAACAGCAATTGCAAGGTGAAGTACAAGGCTCTATTTAAGCCAGCAAGGCCAGGTGTTTTCTGGTCAGGGGTGTGCTGTGAGCTGTGAGTGAAAAATGAGAAACCTTGCTGCTGCATTGGCTTCGTTGTCTCGAAGACAACAACCTAAAGCCAAGGTTGCTTGCAAAGAGTTTATGAAAGCAGGGAGCGGGAGACAAGCTGAGAGTTGAGTTGAGGATGTTCATGAATCTCACGGCCTCACAACCTGTGCATTCTGTTACAGTCATGAATTTCAATAACCTGGTGTGTGAGCTGACTTTGTAGCATTTGCACGTTTTCTTCCTCCATAATCGCCCAGACCAGAGAAATGTTGTCTGAGCTTCATGTCCGAGTTCCACAGCTTTAATTTAGGTGCCAGAGCAAGTCGGATGAAAGCACAAGATGCACAAGCAGCACAAAAGAGGAAATAAGACAAGCAATGGCTTTCATGAGGAGGTAAGTTTTTGCAGTTTGCTCTGCTCATAGCATTTGCAATACTTAGCCTCTGAATAATATAAAGGCGTCAAGTCAAGCCTACCTCAGGCTTGGTCATGCTGGAAACTAGAAAGAAGGCTCACAGTTTTCCTTTTGTTTGGTCAATAGACACTTTAGCTGCTGTAGCTGTATTGCTGTGCAGGTAAGTAACTAGCTTGGACTAGTTACTACAACTACAACTTGAAAGAAAGGTACGTCATAGATTAACCTTATTAAGATGAATCTGGTAGAGCTCCTAGAGAGAGAGTAGACAACTATATCATTATCCTCTATATATTCCATCTGTTAAACGTGTTAGACCATGCCTAGCTTCATTGATCATTGTTCTAGTAAATAATCCTCACTCAAACACACACACATCTCATTTTTAACTCGAGCTGGACTCCAAGTGCTGAAGAGCTTTGGTGAGTGCAACTTTCAGTCAATCGCTCACTATCAACTGCATCCTTTAAAGGTTTGATATCAGCTTGATCATTAGAAGTCTCTAAGCTTGCAGTGAAACTGAAACCTATTAATCTATGATAAGGGATTAATAAACATTTAAAGTTAAACTATACTCGTTTTACTTGGTTACCAATTAATTCACCACTCATCCTCGAGACAGCAACTTCGTCGCCATTGGTAAGTGTGTTTAACAGTTCTATTATGATTTGTTTAGTGGCATCTGAACATGTACTCTTGGACAAAGTTTCAAAGTGTTACTCATTGAAGTTGAAGTGTTCATGAGAATGTATAGTGATTTTGTCACTGCAAGCGTATTGATGAACCACGGTCTTCTTCTGGGATCATACTCTGTACGATCCATCTGATTCAAGATAATCCTGCAAATTATCAGGTAGATATAAATGCTGTGTATATATACACGTATGTATGTAAAATGCATACTCTTCCTCAAGAAAGTTTGTTTAAGCAATGAAGTAAATAAATTCGGTAAAATGGTTGAAATTTAAGAGTGTCGCCATTTTGGAGGCTTGGGGCCCAGGAGGCCTGGGCTCGAATATTCAAGAATATTCTAGAATATTTTGGAATATTCTTTCTGGTCGGCAGTATTGGCCTCAGTCGGCAAAAAAGAATTCTATTAAAACTGTTGTATTTCTTTTTAATTTTTTTTTATATTAGCTTAATTTATTACTCAATATACATTAGCTAAAGTTTCTTCTTCATCTTAAGTAAAGCTGCAGTTCTCGAACCACCAGTTACGCTTGGACGTGGAGGTGTTTGAGTAGGTAACTCTTCTGGTCTAATGTTCTCTGCAAGCTTGTTTGTTGCCAACCTAGAGAGTTCGAAACTCTTCTCGGTTCCTATAATATTCCTTCCGAGCTCGACGGCAGCTAACAATGATGACCCGGTTCCGGAACCAATATCCCAGACTAGGTCGCCAGGTCTACTGAGACGCTCGATCAAAAGCTGCATGAGTCGAACACTCTTCGGTTGAATCATAATCCTGCACAATCTTCCATTAGGATAAACATAGCAAAGCACTTCCTTACCAAGCCTCCTGATAACGGTCGGCAGTGTCGACGAGGATCGTGTTCGTCAACGCCAGAGGGTTTGGCCTCTTCGACTTCTTCTCAGAGCTTTGCAGCACCAAGAGAACTAACAAGTTATCCTGCCACATAGACCAAGTTAAACTTGAACTTGAATAGCTAGCTTACCTTAATTTTGTCACGGTATCCCCAGCCTCGTGCACGGTAGACGCTGTAAGTCCCTGCAACCTCCAAGTTGATTACTGCAGCCGCCTGAATCACCGCCGAAACAGAAGGAGAACTCGCGAAGACGACCATGAAACCACTCGCTGCCAAGTGCATTCCACTGAACTGCAAGGCCTCCTCAAACTTCACCGGATCTAGCTGCACAATGTCCTTGTTGATGCTAGCACCTCCATATACAAGCTCATTGGGCAAGTCGAGGATGATGAGGTTGAAGCCGTATTCACCTACCACTTCCTGGAACAACGTTTGTGACTCAACCGTATGTAGTCTGTCAACCTGTTCTCGGAGCTTGGTGTACACCTCTGTCTGGGAAGCACCTGGCTCGAAGAAAGACCTGCTCATCTCCTCCATGTCGCACACAGCTAGGTCGTAGGATCCACGGGATGCAGCCAGGGTCGGGATGAAGGTCATCAGGTCGTCCTTGATGTCCAAACTAGCTACAAGTGGCTGTACCTCATTGATTGTAAAGTCGAATGCGGCGGAGGTGCTGTAGAAGAGCTTGGTCCCGCTCCCGATCCCTTTGCAGGTGTAGTTGTCTTCCGCACCGTCTTCTTCATCTTGCTCTTCTTGATAGCCTCTACTTCTTCTGGCTCCCAAACAATCGCTGGTAGATCATTGGCGTGCATGTCGAATAGTGTGCTCCCAAGCTGGTGGCTGTTGCGACGGACAGTCGAGCCAGAATGGAACATGCTCCCGTTCGAACGGTGTTAGAGCTCCTCTGCTCTTCGACCACATGTGAGGCTCGCTTGTATGATCTGTCCACAGCTTCATCGTATGGGACGGTGTCATTTGCTTCGCCAGTATGAACCTGCAACACAAAGTCAGACAGTAGCAATGCTGGATTGAAAGCTTACCTCCATATCATCCGACGCGCAGATTCCTCACGCTCCAGAAACTCATTCGGCTCCATCGAATAAGTGAACCGTATGCAGTCATGGAAGGGCTGAAAGACCAGGCACTTGCTCCGAATTCTCATCTCGTCAAACCAGCTCATGAAGTCGACATCCGTTCCAACTTCTTCACCATCCTCTCGCAACCCCTTAAGGATCTGAATGGCTTCCTCGCGCACAGCCTTCCAATATAAGTCCAAGGTGAACCACTTGATCCACTCTTTGTCCTGCATGCCCGGTAGCCCAAGTGTCTGTTGTTCTGCCTTGGATTCGAGACGGGTGAGCTTGTTGAGGTATCGGAGTCGCAGCATGTTTGGAATCTTCGCCCTTGACATCGCATACAGCTTCTCAATGCCCATCCAGCGACACTGCTTATGAGAGATGTTTGTCACCTTCTGGAACCACTCCTCCCCCAAGTCTGGGTCTATGATGGAGAGGAACTTGTGCATACGCTTGTCATGCTTCTTGTACACTAGCTGCTTAGGTTCACCTCAACCTGTGGATTGCCCTTAGCACTGGTGACTGCTCTGTCGAGATCATCGTCGATCTCGTTCTGCACATAGAACAAGTTAAAAATTTCTTTCCTATAAATTAAATCGGAGGTTACCTTGAAAAGTATCTTTGCGCAGATCAGGTTCGGAAGAGGATGCCAAGCCGTCTTTCCTGATGAACTCTCCTTCCACTTCCGCACCTCAAGACGATCAACCTCCGTGAGTGACTCGAGGATTTTCTGAGTTCCTTCTGTACTAGTGCAGACCGCCTTTACAGCGAGGAGAATATGTGGTAGCGTTGTTTCCACAGATGTTGCTGAAGATCTGTTCAACGAAACTGTAAGTCTAAACTCTTAACAAAAAGAAAAGAAAATACTCACATGTTAATCGATTGGAACATCGAAACCAGTTGAAGAATGTCGAGGTTCTCCGTGGAGATGAAACTCGATCGAACGCGAATAGCCCATCGCTGGTTGTCCTCTGCATCCTCTCGGTACAGCTTCTGCAAAGCCTGTAGCCTATGGTTCCCGTCCCAGCAGCTAAATTCCTGTTTGAGAGCCTTGAAGCCCACTGTTTGTACTCCGGCTGAGTAAGAGCTTGCTCGAAAGACCGGTGCTGCTCGTACTGAATCGTGTCCTTCGACAGCTCCGATAGCTCCTCAGCAGTGAGTCGATCTCCGATGGACAGAATGAACAAGGCCGTGTTGCGTAGATAACCAGCCTTCTTCAACGATGACACCAGCCTGTCCAAGTCCCCTGGGTTCACTCGTCGAACCACCTCGTTGGAATGTATTCTGCAGATGGGCACATCAGGAGGATCACCAAGTCCCTTGATAGTAATTTTGTCGAGCAGGTTTGCTGAGCTCTCCAAATGCAGGCTCGCCGGTATGCTGTATAACTCCTTCGGCTCCTTATCGCTCTTCGCCTTCTTGCCTTTTGAATCAGCTTTCCCGCAGCCTCTCTTTTTGCTGACTGCCTCCTCCAAGTCGTCCTCGCTAGCTTCAGCTGCCTCTGTCATCTGCACTTGCTCGTTCAGGACTGCAACCTCAGCGGATGAAGGAGGCAACTGCGACGAGCTCTCCGGGAAATCTGTGATTGTTGGTGGAGGCTATTCTTGCTCAACTGCTACTACTCCAGATTGAGTCACTGGAGGATCCTCCTTTGCTACATTAGATGGTTCTCTCTCTCTTGCCTCGCTTCTGCTTCGATATCCTCTTCTCTTCCCGTGGCTCTTCATCAGGCGCAGTCTCTAGTAACGTTTTGAAGCTCTCACCATTTTGTAAACTCTGGAAAGTAAACACACAAGTCAATTGATGAGGAGTCAAAATAAAAAAAACAAACAAAGATGACTAACCTTGTGGCTGCCGACTCAAGCTAGATGCTGCCACCCTCTCAGTCGGCAGAGAGATGTAGAAGAAAAAACCTGCCGACTGAGATAGTTTGTGCCGACTCTGTCAGACGGCACTGAAGAGATAATGGTGCCGACTGAGATAGGATGGTGCCGTCCCTCTCAGACGGCACAAATGGGAAGACCCATTAACTGTTTTAAAAGAAATACTTGAGACGCAAAGAAAAAAAAAACTAATTCAAAATACCTTGTGGCTGCCGACTGAAGAAGGATGGCCGTCACTCTCAGTCGGCACAAATGGGAAGACACTATAACTGAAAAAAAAACATTGTTATACGGATACTTGAGCCGCAAAGTAAAATATAAACAAATTCAAAATACCTTGTGGCTGCCGACTGAAGAAGGATGGTGCCGTCACTCTCAGTCGGCACAAATGAGAAGACACATTAACTCTGAAAAAAAACAATGTGATACGAATACATGATCCAGAAAGCAAAAAAAAATATATCAACATACCTTGTGGCTGCCGACTGAACTAGGATGGTGCCGTCACTCTCAGTTGGCACAAATGGGAAGACCCATTAACTCTGAAAATAAAAACCTTGTGATACGAATACTTGAGCCAGAAAGCAAAAAAAAAACAAATAGAAAATACCTTGTTTTTGCCGATTGAACCAGGATGGTGCCGTCACTCTCAGTCGGCACAAATGGAAAGACCCATTAACTCTGAAAAAAAACATTGTGACACGTATACTTGAGCCGCAAGGAAAAAAATAAATAAATCGACGATACCTTGTGTTTGCCGACTGAACCAGGATGGTGCCGTTGCTCTCAGTCGGCACAAATAAGAAGACCCTATATCTCTGGAAAAAGAAATACTTTGAGCAGCAAATCATAAAATACAGAAATTACACATACCTTGTGGCCGCCGGCTGAGCAGGATGGTGCCGAGAATCTAAATCGGCACAGAAATCTCCATTGTTATACTTGGGCGCTGCACGAATCGAGTCGAAATGGATGGCGCCGCACCGTAACTCTGAGATCTGAGATTGAAGAAACCCTCTGGATCTGCCGCAGTGGAAACAGATCTGAGATTGAAAGAACCCTAGCCGCAATGGAAACAGTAAACCCTATCTACCAAAAAACCCTAGCCGCAATGAAAACAGTGAACCCTACGGAAAAATTGACATTAATATTTAGGGTTTATTTTAAAATATGTGAATAATTGGTAAATGTGAAGATATTTCAAATCATAAAAGGTAAAATCAAATTAAATCGGTGATACTAGAGAGGACATCATTAAGAACACTGTGAACTGGGCAGCATAGAATTAATTATATACAAACGTGTATTCACGTTTATTATTAACGATTGTAATTTTTTTTGGTAAGAGAAAGTGTGTTTAATCTTTTGCTTTGCTTTCCTAAACCACCGAGCTTTCTCCTTGCGTTGTCATGGCCAGAGTTACCTATGAAGGCATTGATAAAGATTTCCCAGTCGATGAAGATGGAAATGCTTTTGTGTTTGAACATGATCTTCACATTGCTTTCAACATTCCTTGTTGGTTCAGTATACATGTGGTTCAATTGATGTCAGTTTCTGCGAGTTCTGGAGAAGATGTGGAGTTGTTACCAGAAGGCAATGCATCAAACCAGTTTGTCTTTTACACATTGTGCCCAGCAAAGGGCCCGTTGTTCAGGTTGCGGACAGAGGAGCGTGAGGAATCCATGCTGGTGTGTCTTCTAAGAGCAGACAAATGTAGGATAGGGAAGGATCTCATTGGTTCGTCTGAAGTTAAACGAGTCTCTGAACTACCGCAGATATACAATGGAAATGTCATTTTCGAACTTCCCCCTAAGACAGAAAGCACAGAGAAGTACTCGGGGATGAATCGCAAGGAATTGGACACACCCGAGCACAACACACTGGCATGTTTCGGTGCGAGTCAGTTGAAGTTCATGTGTCGGACATCTCCAATGCATCAATCCTACCTGCCCCTACTTGGCTTTTGAGAAGAAAGCAAATGAATGTCACTTCAAGGGTGCTGTGGAGAAGGCAAAGACAACTGAGACAGGCAAAGTAATAGGCATAAAATGTAAGCATTGTGGAGAGGAGCCATTGCTGGTGCACACTTGTCCGGCTTATGTGTACTACATTCTGCCAGACGACATTTCTTTTACAAGGTTGTTCATTCACAAGGTGTTCATCAGCATCCAGTCAGCCCCTCAGTGTCAGCTTCAAACGTTCAGCGAGCCAGATCTAGTGTCAGCAACGTGGTAAAGAGCAGTCCGCGAACCAATCAACGAGTGATTGAGTTTCAAGCCGCACGTGAGCTCATCTTTGAAGAACTTTTCAAGGAAGAAGGAGAAGTCTCGTACACTGGTTTACTCTCAAAACTTGAACCTCTAACAAACCATCGAAGGTATTTTTTTTTAGATCTCTACACACTGACGTGACCTTTTCTTTAGGACTCGGGACTGGATTACACAATCAAGACAGAAGGAGACACACTTTAGAGAGGGTTACGAGGGTCTGCTGGAGCTGAAGACAAAGCTGCCAATACCTTTCATTCACGTCATACATGTTCCAGGGATGGAACTGCATGGTGCTGAGGAGCAGCCTCTGATCTTCAAAATGACAGTTGAGGGACCGGGTTCAGGAGTTGAGTACATCAGAAGGTGTCAAAGTGGAGGAGACCTTCATGATCAATGGGTTGTTCTGGACCACACGCACCGCATACCAGACTGGGCGATAATTGGAATACACCTTTATGACCCATTGTAAGTTGTAAAACTCTTCATAACACTTTCTAATCTTCGTTATCTAACGCTCTCTTGTAGTGTCAGATCCATGGTGACTATAGCTTACGCAGATATGTGCTGCGAAGATAATGTTGCAGTGCTGAAGTTCTTGAACACAATGCTAGAGGTTTGTAAGAAGCAGGGTTTGGAGAATGTCAACTTTGCTGGTTTCATGTCGGATGAAGGTGAAAGCGGCAATAGAAGGGAGGTATACAGGGTCAAGGCCTTCGAAGGAAACTCTGTTGAAACGAGTGCAACGCAAACTCTCTGAGGGGAAAAGTGTATCTCCATCAACAATTATTAATCTGGTGGAAGGCGAGGAACACTTGACCAGCCCGGAGTTCACGAGTACCACTAACGTTCGAGTGCAAACTGTTAGGAGAACAGTCACAGGAACAGAACAGTCTGATGCTCGACGTTCACACAGACATGATGTAGAGTACACAGAGCGGGTGGTCCAAAACAACAGGAGAAAGAGGTTAAGGTTCGAAGAGGTTTCGGAGAGAGAGATTGCTCAAACAGAGTGGGCCATCAGACGAATCGGAGCATCCAGTAAGGTTAAGTGTTTGGGGATGAATCAGGAAGGAACTGCTCTGTGTGGAAAACCAATCGGTTATCCAAGCAGAGTGCCAGCACCAGGATTCTATGGAAAACGAATGTACATTGATGCCTTGGGGAATGAGGATTATGTACAACAGATGATGTGGTTCTGCCCAAAAGATTCAGGGTGTTTCACGCGGCCAAACGGCAAAATTCTTCGGTCACGTATTCCAACACCACCAACGGTTTGGCCTGTGCTCAAGGAAACGAAGCTGACAAGTGAGGAGGTCAGAGAACTACAGGATGCAGGCTTTGTTCTGGAAGGTTTACAGGGGATGGCAGGAAGAGTAGATGAGGGTCAGAAGGACAAAACACCATCGCCACCACGTGGAGCTGGATCTACAACAATTCCACCTTTCGAATGACGTATGGTTCGGACTCCAACAAAAATGTCTAAGGAACAAGAGAAGAATTTCCGCAAGGCCAAGACGTTTTTAGGTTGTGTGCGAAATGTTGAAGTGACAGCTAGAGGACGGAAGGAGGCTTTCGTTGTGTCGGCAGGAAATGACTCTGCAAAGGTGACTATTAATACTTATCCTTCATGCAGTTGTTCTACATTTCAGAAGAGCAAAAGTTGGAGCCCATGTGTACACATGTACTTCGTCTATAACCGTGTGCTTGGCTTGAACCCGGAAGTCACATATTTTCTACAAAGGCGATCGCTCAGTGACATGGAGGTCCACCGTTTGCTGGTGAATTGCAACAGAGTTCATGACCCACCGTGCTACAAGGATAAATGGTTTAGGGTTTAGGATAATGTTTTATTAAGCCAGTCGGCATATATTAAGCCAGTCGGCGTATATTAAACCAGTCGGCATATTAAAAAAACTTATATATTCTAGAATATTCTTGAGAATATTCTAGAATATGCTAGAATAACCCTAGAATATCCGCGAATATACTAGAATAATATGAAGCCTCCTGAGCCGGAGCCTCCCGCCGAACCCGAAATTTAAGATTGATACATTTATTTAAGACATATAATTTATTATCAATAAACTTTTTTTAAATACATTATTTTTATTATTTTATTAAATATAATTTAATAACATTAATGGATTAGTTAATAATTTAACACAAGAAACATTATAAATATAAAAAAACACTTTTCATATGATACTCGCATATATGCATGCTATTTTATTATTTAGTCAATGGTGTTTGCTTGATATGCTAATTATGCAGAAAACTAAAATATTTTAAATAATTTATAACAAAAAAAATATAAGGAGATGTAAAAGATGAAATTTATACGTTTTTCACTTTTCATGGAAGTAGTATTTCATTATTTATGTATTATAAGTATGTAAATATATATAATGAGAGGAAGCCTGTGAGGTTTGAAATCTATAAAAGGGAGTATAATTTACCTAAAACATAGAAAAGTAAATAAATTTAGAATTTCATTAGTGTTCCACGAAAGATTTATCAACAAGTTAAAACTAAGTTACAAAAATTATTAACAAAAGTTAACAATATATTTTACAGTGAGATATTTTATTAACTTAAGATTAAATTTATTAATTTAAAATATTTAAGCGTATTCTAAATCTTAGATTAAGGTAAAAGATTTTGCCATGTCTTAATGCATAATGTTTACATGCATTAAAACTGAAGGGCTTAGAGTTCTTTGTTTGCACCCGTGAGATACACTTATGGTTTTATAATATGTATATATACATATAAATGCATGTAAGACACATACACACACCTATACATACATATGGTGTGTGTGTGTGTGTGTGTATATCATATGTATGTATGTATGTATAGAGATATATACAGTAGGTATATACATGTATACTTATTTATTACAGATTTGAACCACTCCCCACGGTTATGCATGCACACACACAATTTCAAAAGTTATTCTTAATTGGTATTGAAATTTATAACATGGATGTACTGAAATTTTGCACATAATGAACCATTAAAGTTCACTTATTAATTTATCAAAATTTAAAATTTAAACTTCACAATGAAAAACTACAGTATGTAGGTTTATAAAAATCTATTAAATGTTAATAATATTATTTAATGGTGGATTAAATTGCTTAGTTTGGAAATTATTATATAATACTAGATATGTATATTTAATCTTAAACTGATTTGCAAACGTAAACACACCAACAGACTAGGAAAAGCTTATTATTTTGAGCAATCGTTCTTTCTCTCTATCTATATGTCTCTCTCACACATGTACAAACAACATGTATGTGCGCTCATCTAGATATATATGTGTTTTAACGCTAATTATTAACTTTGTTTTTAATCTTGTGAAACATAACGAGCACTTTGAGTTTATAATATTATATGCAGTAAACTTTATGCTTTAATGTATGTGTTACATTAACTATTATTAATAGTTAAATGTGATCTGTCAGTGTTAATGTTACTTAAGAAATAAGTAAAATAAAGTGTTGTGTATGTATATTGATGAAAAAGTCTATTGGAAAATCTTAAATGTAGAGAATAAATGGAAACTTACAATGTTAATACAAGTTATTAGAAGATCTTAAATGTGAAAAAATAGATATTATGGATCACTGTTAATGAATGTTAAATTGTCTTCTTCTCCTCCTTGATGTTTAGAATAAATTTGGGTTTTTAATTACAATATATTATGTGGTATTTCTATCATCCAAGTTTATGTTAATGTGTAGTAAATGACATTATTTAAATATTTAATCATGTTAATGATGTTGATTTATATATGTTATTAAATAATCAAATAAAATAACTTTTATTCATCTTTAAGTATTAGTTAAATAATTAAAACACATAAAATGTAAGTATCTATAGTTTTCTTTCTTGTCTCTTTTAAAACACACACACACATAATGTATATATTTCAAGATGAAACGAGTTAAGGTAAAATATACAAAAAAAGGGTGTTGTACTATTTAATTGGATGACATATGATGCACACATTAATTTAAGCATTATTTTAAACATTATTGGATCTTACCAAGTAAGAACTGTGATATATTATGTAATTTTTATGAGAAACTCATTTACAAGTTTGACATGTACATAACAAGATCACAATATAGTAAAGACATGCAAACTACGTACATAATAAGCATTTTATTGTTCCTTTTAATGATACATTCCTCTTTAGTAGTTTTTATAAATTTATAATTAAAAGTGTAGTAAACAATCCCATGTGTCACATGCAATTTAAATTATTTATGTGATACATGTAAATCACACTATATAAAGCACACATGACACACTCTTTTATGTTAATTTGCTGAATGCTATATATATAGATAATTTATTTTAAAAAAATTTGGAAAGTGATATTTATAAATCACAGTGTTAAAGATATTACGTACATGCATATAATTAAATACATATATTAATTTATATTCAAATTTTAAATAATGAAACGTTTGGTTCACGTGGAGACAATCCTTAATTCATATATAAACACGTGTCAAATCAAGAAATTGAACTAACTTTGCATATATTTCATTATTAATATTCAAATAAGTCAAGGAGAATGAATATAAAAAGGTATTATGTGTGTGAATGGATATATGTACTAGCATAAAATGTATTTGTAAACCCTTATATATTGTAAGTATATATGTGTGTGTGTGTGGCTTGATGCAAAGAAAAACATGTGACGTGTCTGCCCTGTGTATGTTTAGGATATATAGAGAGAGGATGCATACATACACTGCATATATGATAGAGAAATTGTAAGGAAGTAGACTTACGTAAAGGACTCGTAACTGCTAGGTGGAATATTTAAGAATATGCTAATGACATGTGTACATAGATATGGAAGTCCCATAAAGGTACACAGTCATAAATAAATAGAGAGTCCATAAATAAAAAGGATATAGGCCTATGATATAAAAAGGGACAGGAGTGTTTAGGGTGATCACGGTCCTTAGGACGAGTTGGGTACTAGCGAAAAGTACTGTACTAGTGTGTTAAGCACACGATATTGCAAGTCTGCGTATTGCTCGGGGGAGAACACCACGTGTTCTTTGGTTGGGAGGTTTGAGTTGGAGATCTTGTGTGCGTGTCTATACACGTGTGTTAGGAGCGTTACAATTGGTATCAGAGCCACATCATGAGCGACAACCCTGTGGTTGTGCCTGGAGTGATTGAGGCAGAGAAAGGTGAAGAAATTAATATGAAGTTGAACATGAAGAAGGGAACAACTATGTTCCAGAGTATGAGTGGACTGATTAAGCTCTTACTGTTGAATTTGCTCGTATTAAATCCACTCTGGAGACACTTGTGAAAGATGTTCATGAGGGTCTTGATTTTTTCCGTGATGAGTTACGGGGTTATCAGAAGTTCGTGGTTTGAAGGGTTCCTCTTCCAAACATTTTGAAAAGAGGCTTGTGCCGAATTTTGATGGCCGTGGCGGGCCGGTGATAGCTATTGCTTGGCTAGCTAACGCTGAAAAGCTAGTGGAACTGCAAGGCCTTACGTTAGATGAAGCTTTTTCATGCAGTGACTTTTGCCTTGACAGGAGATGCACTCAAGTGGTGGCATCGTGTGAGTGTAGAAAGAGAAAAAAGTGGTCGATTGGTGGACTCACTTGAGGAGTTTAAGAAGTTATTTTCTTCTGAATACTCTCATGCTAATGATTTTATCATCTTTGACATGCCTTGCTTTAAGAAGATGACACCAATAATTAATTGGAATACTTATGAAGTTTCCATGGAGCACAATAGTTCTAAGATAGTTTGGCATGGAAGGAAGTATACTTCTCTTAGTAAGTTACTTTCTGCAACTTCCATGAAGCGAGCAATAAGGAATTCCACTGCAAGTTATTTGGTGTATGTGTGTGATATGGAGGATGCTTCAAAGATCGATAACAATCATGTTCAGGTACATCCTTTAATATTAGATGAACATGGTAATATAGTTATTAAAGATATACATACCTTATTTTCTGTCATTAAACTTAAAAACGTAATTAATGCTAATCAAGGTTTAGGTGTTAAACATGTTCACATTAGGATTAACCCTAGAACCCTAAATTCACTTACTTGCAAGCCAAATTGTCATAAAGTTATAGCTAAGGAGAATTCCATAGCTGAAAATGTCAAATACGATAATTCTTGCTTAACTTCAAAGTTAAGTGTTAAACTTACAACACGTGAGAATAAGGACTTGTATAATGCTCAATTGCAATATATTAAAGGAATATACAGATGTATTTCCTGATACATTGCCTCAGGGGCTTCCCCCACGGCGAGAAATTGAGCATGAAATTGATCTTCAGAGTGGGACTAAGCCTGTCTCTCGAAGTCCTTATCGATTAACTCATCTAGAGGAACTTGAGGTTAAAAAGCAAGTTCAAGAGCTTATATCTCAAGGTTTTATACAACCTAGTAAGTCTCCCTTTGGAGCACCTGTGTTATTAGTTAAGAAAAAAGATGGGTCTATGAGACTGTGTATTGATTATCGTATGCTTAATAAGACCACTATAAAAAAATAAACATCCTATGCCACAAGCGGATGATAATTTTGATAGGTTGGTGGGTGACTAATTTGTGCAAGTGTTCTTAAACGATATTTTAATATATAGTAAAACTCCTACTGAACATTTGTTACATTTAAAACAAGTGTTAGAAGTTTTACGTAAGCATAAATTATATGCGAAAATGTCTAAGTGTGAATTTTTTAAACCCGAAGTAGAATATCTAGGTCATGTGGTTTCTTCTGAAGGATTAAAAGTTGATCCTAAAAAGGTGGCAGTTGTATAAAAACTAGCCAATTCCACATGATGTGAATGAATTACGTAGTTTTATGGGTTTAGCTAATTATTATAGACGTTTTGTCCTTGGATTTTCAAGGGTAGCTTTGCCTTTAACAAACCTACTTAAGCACAATGTACCCTTTGTGTGGGAAGCTAGTCAAAACGATAGCTTTGAAATGCTTAAGTCGTTGTTAACAGAAGCACCTGTGCTTGCTATAGCAGATAATGCAAAACCTTATGTGGTATATGCATGCCTGTGGGGCAGCCCTCGGTGCTATACTCATGCAAGATGGGCATGTAATTGCTTATGAAAGCAGAAAACTTAGTGATGTGGAAAAACGTTATTCCACATATGAACAGGAACTATTGGCTATAGTTCATGCATTAAAGTTATGGAGACATTATCTCCATAATGGCCAGCCGTTTAAGGTGTTTACCGATCATAAACCACTATAGTATTGTAAGACACATAAAGATTTAAATGCTCGCCATGCACGATGGAAATTGTTTTTGGATGAATTTCCTTATATGGAAATAATATATAAGGAAGGTAAACATAATGTGGTGGCAGATGCATTATCACATGTTAAATGCTTAAATACTGTATCCAAGTTGCATAGTCCCTTGGTGAAATACATTCTGGCTGCTCAAACTAAGGACCAGGAAGCTAGAAAGTTGCTTTCTGTGCCTGTAGAGCCGTATACCGTGCATAATGGCATGTTATTTTATAAGGGGCATTATATGTCCCTAAGGATAGAGAAATACTTTCTCGTATTATGTTTGAGATGCATGATAGCCCGCTGGCTGGACACTTGGGTGAAAAGAAAACATATGATCTAGTTAAACGAAGGTTTTACTGGAAATATATGAAGAATGATATATGTAATTATATCAAAACATGTACTACGTGTCAGTCAGTTAAGGCTGAGAGTTGCACAGCCTGGCTTATTGCATCAGTTAGAAGTTCCACATGAACGTTGGGAAAGTATCTCTATGGATTTTATTACTCATTTGCCAAAGACACAGCAAAAGCATAAGCAAATATGGGTTATAGTTGACCGTTTAACTAAGTATGCTCGTTTTTTACCACTCAAAAAAGATGCTAAAGCTGTGGACTTAGCATGTTTGTATATGTCAGAGGTGTTTCCTACCATGGGTATGCCTTGTGATGTGGTTAGTGATCGAGATACTAAGTTTACTGGTGATTTTTGGCTTAATTTTTTTCGAGGTTTGGGAATTAAGCTTAAACTTAGTAGTGGTGATCATCCACAAACAGATGGCCAAACTGAAAGAGTTAATCAAGTTCTTGAGGATATGTTACGAGCTACTGTGGGTAATCACCCAGGTAAATGGGATAAATATATTCCCTTAATAGAGTTTGCTTATAATAATAGTAAGCATGATTCTACCTCTATGAGTCCTTATTATGCAATGTTTGGACGATATCCTCGTACTTCTTTGGATATTATAGATTGGAAAGAACGTATGGCTGATAACAAGGCTTGTGAGTTAACAACACACTTGGAGAATATTCTTCAAGACTGTAAGCGTAATATTTTTAAAGCTCGTGATCGTCAAGCCAAGTATGCTAATAAGCATCGTTCTTTTCATCACTTTCATGTGGGTGATAAAGTCTATGTTCAAGTGATATTTCCTTCGATTTATAAAAGATCTTCTATTGAAGCACTACGCAAAGGTAAATGTGATAAATTGGCTCCTAGGTATGCTGGTCCATTTAAGATTATTGAGAAAATCAATAATGTTGCATATAAATTACAGCTGGGGTGCGTATACACCCTGTTTTTCATGTTAGCCAATTGAAAAATGCTTTAATCCGAAGTGAATATTGGATTGATATTCTTAAAGATGCCCAAGCAGTTGATCAACTTCCAGAGCAAGTTGATGATGCTCCTCTAAAACGTCGACGTGGTAATATGAGTTAATGTGTGCACACTGAAATTTGGTTCTTCGATCTTTGAGGACAAAGATCTTTGTAAAAGGGGAGGAATGTAAGGAAGTAGACTTACGTAAAGGACTCATAACTGCTAGGTGGAATATTTAAGAATATGTTAATGACATGTGTACATAGATCTGGAAGTCCCATAAAGGTACACAGTCATAAATAAATAGAGAGTCCATAAATAAAAAGGATATAGGCCTATGATATAAAAAGGGACAGGAGTGTTTAGGGTGATCACGGTCCTTAGGACGAGTTGGGTACTAGCGAAAAGTACTGTACTAGTGTATTAAGCACACGATATTGCAAGTCTGCGTATTGCTCGGGGGAGAACACCACGTGTTATTTGGTTGGGAGGTTTGAGTTGGCAGATCTTGTGTGCGTGTCTATACACGTGTGTTAGGAGCGTTACAGAAATGGAGATGTTCACAATTGCTCATGTCTAAAACCTGCACCTATATCACTTAATAAAATTTACATTATGCATTTCTGAGTAGAATATTTAATAAAACTCGTTATATATTAAGGAAATATACAAAATATGATCCGTTTTAAATATATTAATTAAAATAAGTAGAACTTTACACGTAAAAACTTAATTTCACTCTTACATATATAAACCATAATTTATTAATGGTATCCGTGCACCTATAGCCTTGTTCATATGTGTGTGTGATGTATGTGTTTAACGTCATATACACATAAATGTTATGTATACACTCAAATATTGTGTGTGATGGTAGCGAACTTAATTAAGATTATTAGTGATCAAGTCAATGTTAATCTTTAACCTGGTTACTTCTAGTCAATATTGGTCTAATAAACTCATTAGAAACGTCAAAAGTAAAAGTCGAAAATATGGACTGCACTCTAGATAACCACTGCGAATGATTCAGACTGTTGGCAACCTTTTATATATATATAATATATATATTTATTTATTTATTTTATATTTATATATCTGAGTGTGTGTGTGTAGCATAACAAATATACATACATTTAGCATGTTCTCCAAGGGTTCTTAAAAATAATTAATTTCAAATTTATAAAATTTTATCTTAAAATATGTCTTCATGTGTTTAATTCACACGTGTATTTATTTAAATTATATACTACTTTATTTCATATCTAAATTTTAAATATGGATGTGTATGAATGTTAAAATAGAATTAAGTGCTGCTCAACCCTTTAAAGTTTTAATATGAACATACGTAGGCATGAAAAACTACTCAATGTGAGTATCCTTCTATGTTTAATCGTGCAAACGCACATCTTGTGTATATGACTACCACAAACCTTTGAAGTTTTAATACATTTTAAATATATTATAACATGTAATATTATGATAATTTGATTTCAAGGTGCAAAATATATTTATATACACATTTCTAAGTACTTTTGTCAAATACAATGCCTGAATTCATCTAAGTTCTCTCTCTTTTAAAGTCCTCGGGAGTAATCTGCCCAGAAGCTCGTCAGTATCACTGGCTACTATGAGAACCTAAGAAAAAGATATATAGACCGGCTTAACTCCCCAAATGAAACAATTTTGAACAAGTGGTACTTATGTAGGAATGAATATACACGCTGGTGGTGGTAAGTTTATGTATTTGTTTGGCCGTACTTCGTTGACCTGTATGTGATGGATTCTTTACATACGGGTGTTTAAGCCATTTGACCCACACCATACACATTTTGTATTTAACATGAGACGCTTGCAGAAGAGGCCCCATTAGTATGCCTGTAAGAAATTGAAGAGAAATTAATATTTATTTTAATTTTTTTGCTTACATTTTTTTAAAAATTATTTGCACTCAAAACCCATTCACAGATATAACCAACATTACATCTTAATTTGTTTTTATAATTTATGTTTTTAATTTTTTTTAATAATGTCATAACAACACCTCTTCAATATTTTATAAAGCCCTAAATTATAGGTTTAAGGTATAGGGAATAGATGGGGGAGCTGGCATGGATCTGCTTCCGCTACAAGGGTATGTACTACGCTCTGTATCACCAGTGGGGGATGATCGAGACTGTCGGCGAGTGCCTTGTTGCTCTGCTCCGGGATCATCCGGATCCTGCCGTGTGGAAGCAGCTCATGGACAAGGCTTCGTTCGTCCTGGTAAGAGGGAGATTCTTGCCGTTCTTGATGACATTTGCCATTTATACAGATTTCAGAGCATTTAGAGCCGCCGTCTGATGAGATCATTGAGGCAGCTCGGCAGTACGTTCTTAGTGATGAGAAGAACAAAGAGAATTGGGTCAGGGACATGTGCATGGAAAAGAATAGTGTCATTTATCTGGATGAAGAGATAGAGCACCTCATCCCCCAGATGAGAGAGACCCTGGAGGACCCAAGTAAGTCTCTGTCGTGTGCTACACACTGTAAAGATGCTATGTGGGTAACATTTGTTGGTTTCATAGGCAAGTTCCGGGACTTCATACGCAATGAGGCAGAAAAGAAGATGAGCAACAAAAACAACAGCGGCTGGAACTGGCTGTGCCGTGATATAGAATGGCACCAGCGTCTCCATTACCGCTTGTTGGAGCTCGGTGCCTTTGTGTTCAATGATGGGCCGCAGCCAAGGCCATTTGCGCTTGACTTATGCATGGAGTACGTGTATGTAATTGACATGGATAATGGCAAGTTCTCGGTGGACTCTTGCCATATTGCCGAAAGCAGGGAGTTCAAGTTGGGAAACATCCCATACAAGTGGCTTAACACCCTTATGCTACCACTGGAATGGTATGTGCACAACAGTGTTGATGTCTCACCTTTTGTATGTGTTGGAATGCAACTGACGTATGTATTTTGCAAGCAGGGTGGAGCTGGCATATGCGTTCACACCTACGGTGCAGAAGCTGGTGAAGTCAAAGCTTGAGCAGAATGGCATCTTATGGTACCTGGTGCTTGATAACCTTGGATTTGATCAGGCCATGGAGTTCGTTGGGCACGTGCAGGAGTTCTTGTTTGGACAGCGCGAGGATGTAAAGAAGCTGGAAAAGAAGCAATGCAATTTACTGGCTTTGCAGATGGTCCTGGATGTGTACTCCATCCCCACACCTTTCTCAAGCTGTCTTGCTGTTGATCCTCTGCCTGGTGGGACTTCCAATTGGAGGAGGGGGGCAGATGGCTGTTTCACTCTCGTTGACGAGGACGAGAATTTTTTCTAACAAGGTCTGAATGTGTTTGCGATACGCAAATGTTGTCATGTACATATGCTGTCGTATTATATTTATACATATTAACACATTGCACAGTATTCACCAGAAGGGTGGACTCGCCTTACCCATGCACTTTTAACCAAAAGCCTTTTATATACAATAGACCCTTGGTGTGTGTGTGAACCTAATAATGCATTGGTGGTCCCGAGTCTTGAATCGATTGCTTTTGGTGCTATCCTTATTATTTAATAAGTTAATATTCGGTTTCACACACACACACTTCAAGTTGTGGCAAGGTGGACTTATATTTAAGTTAATACACAATATAAAATCATTAACAGTATAAGACAAACTGTGAAATTACTTACAGTCAGCACGCATAGGCTCTTAATGGACTGCTTATTCCGGGTCAAGATATTGACAAAACACTTGGACGTATCTGAATACTGACATCTCAACTTATTGTTTTCTTAGACTATGTTTATTAAATGCTTTATGCCCAGTCTTTTAATTTTATTTATCACTTTGTGTGTGCGTCTACCTATTGCTTTTGTATTTTGCTGTTTATGCTCGTTGTTATGGATAACATTTCATGTGTTTTATTTCTTTTTCTGCTTCTGTGCAATGTATTGCCACAAATACTGAGGAAAAGTTCAATAGAGCCAGTTTCCCAAACGCATTCATTTTCGGAACAGCAACTTCGGCTTATCAGGTTCTCTCTCCCCTCTCTCTCTCTCCTTAGTGTGTATTTTGTTTATTATAAAAGCAAATTCGAATTTCAGGTTGAAGGGTCTGCAAAGAAATATGGAAGAGGACCGAGCATTTGGGATGTTTTTCATTCAGACACCAGGTGCATGTCTCTGTGCGTCTGTGTATCAAGTACATGCATGTACCTCTGTTCTTTGTATATGTATAAATATATATTTTGTTATATGGTGTATGCATGTATATATACTAGTGTTAGCACATGTGACACGTTTCCAAGATAACCTTAAGAGTCTGACTCAGAGGTCCAATTAGGCAGAATACTTAGAGTCCCACCCTAAGTCCCTTAGAATGACCATCTCTTGAACCCTAGAGGATAACCCGAGTGGACTTTAAGATCATGTCTTAGTAGACCTAGATAGGCTCTTGTCCTAACCTCATAAAGGAGATGTGTCTCACACATCCCCTCGTGACAGAGCTAAGGCATCGTCACTTACCCCTTGAGGAATCACCCTCATCCGGAGTGCAACCCCTTTAGGGCGACAAGGGGTACCCTGAACCACGACTAACCCCTAAGGGTTTGAGTGGCCAAGTCATACCCTAAACCTAGGGCTAGTACATAGTGAGGACACGAGTGTGGGCCGTAGGCGAACACGAGTGTTCTGCTAAGCAACCTCCCTAAGGTTAGGTTTGGAAAACCCTAAGTACATGACCTTGCGAGTGCTTAACAAAAGGGCTCCTGCTAACAAGCTTAGGTTGTTCAACCCTTGAATTCCAAGGAGAACACTCCCCTAGCCAAGTGTGCCAAAACACACCTAGTTATGAGACCTAACCTCTCTTGGGCCGATGCCCAAGGCTTAGCACCCTAGTGCAAGCACAAGCATGCATGTTTGCTAGAGTATCCAACCCCTTGGCAACAAATCTAAGACACAACCCCAAAGGGCATGCCTCGGGCATTGTATAGTGTGATGTCTAGCCTAGTGTCACATCTTCATGTGACACTGCCTTTCACGATGTGGGTTATCATGCCATAGCCCTTAGATTCAAGAGTTGCACCAAGTGCCATAAATGTGGCTCCTAAATAACAACTCTAGAACCCCTCAGTGAACCCTTAGGAACTAGGCAACGTGAACCTGTCAAACAAGATCTCACGCCTACAATTGGACAAGGACACGGATGTGCCTTGCTTGACTGTGAGTGTTACACCTAGCTTGACGTGGAGGAGGAGGCTGGAGACAAGCCTCAACCTCTGCCTCTTGGAACGTGCATTCCGACAAGACCTCCCAGGCATGGATTCATCAACGTTAAGGATAAGCTACCCCGAAGGTGGGACGTACCCATATCATCTAGAAGTTAAAGTGGCACAACAGAGGGTTGTGCCTTGACGACACAAGCTAAAGCTGCACAAGGAGAAGAGTAACGAGCTCAGTCATGAACCCAGGAACCCTCACTCTTATATACTACCTTATTTATGTGACAGAGCCCCCCCTGTTTTCCTGTTTACATAAGTGGGCTGGCACGGAATCTCATTCCCAGAGGAAATATACTTGGTGAGTTAATTAATGACTCATTAACCCCTAAACCTTAACCTGAGGGGTTTAGGGCGTGGGGTTAGGGCAACTCTAGGGTTAGGTCAATCCTAAGGGTGTTTTACCCATATCCGACTTGCCGAAGTCACCAAAATCACCCAAAACCTAAATGGGACACGGAAAACCAGGGTAAGAATTTTCTAAATGGAAGTGCTAGCTTTGCCCAGAGTTTCTTGCAAATACCTAATGACACTCGGCCAAATCATCACTAGATATCCAAGTGCACTAAGCAAGCCTGTTTCTTTTACACCTAAGGTTTATCAATATAGTACAGTAGGTAACAACAGTCAACGTCTAAAGTAAAAGAGGAGTCATAGTAGAAACTATGACACACTCCTGCCTTTGAAAATGTTAACGTCCTCGTTGACATCCAACTCTAAGACTAGATGATGCTAGAAAACTAACCAAAACTAACATATCACACAACAATTCACATAATTCCGTTACCCCTTTGCATTATGCGAAGCCAAGTACTTCAGAACCGTCGTTCACTAAGTCGTAAACCCAGTTGCCGGAGGCACCACCTGCGAGATGAAGTCACTTGGAGACCTTTTGCACATTTGCAAAGTCTGTCACCCGACGCACACAACACAATGGTTAATTTCTTTACTTAACTAAAATTTATATTAGAGGCTTCTAGTTAGTGTTGTTGCCGGCCCTTTGGTTAATAAGAAATAAAGACTTGCTTTATTCCTTAATATCAAACGCTGTTGACGACCCTGTCGTCTTAGCACACAACAAGCACTTGATGTCCATCTTAAGTGCTTAACCAAACGCGTTCTCGTTTCTTTGATTTCCCAATGGTTCCACATTTCATATGTTACGATATTATAGCTTCACATTTTTGCATCCCTCGGTGTTCTCATTACCCCTTTACATAAAAGTCTGCTACTATACCTATCCCCCATTAGTATATAGTTACGCCAGACTAGGTATGAGACTTTTATCGGAATCAAGCTCTTTTTCGATGCTAGAATACTTCTTTTGAAACCCTATTCTTTGTAGACATGTCATTTGGCCAAAGGCAATAACAGAGGTGCATAGTTGTACACATGTATATAACAAAGTCATGCCAACTTGAAATTAGCCCATCCACTTGATATGTCATTAATATAACTTCGAAATTAAATTCAGGTCAAATCTACTATCAAGTGTTATAGCACTAATATTTGTCCTTCGCAACCAACTTTGTATTCTTTCATAACACCGACTAGTTCAGGGACCAGATAAGCTAACATATCTTTCTCACAAACCAATGTGGAAACAGGAAATTCAACCCATCTCTAGTGCTTCAAACAACAATCTTTAGATAGCAAGTGTCTTAACTAACACTCTCATTGTACTCATTCCCTAAAGAGTACATCATATTAGATGCTGTTCAATAATTCTTAATTTTTTATCTCAATAAGTTCAAAAATACCAAATTTTAAAACTTAGTTTCCGCAATAAGAGTCTCCCTGAACTCAGAATACTGCACGCTGCTATAACATTATATTTATTTCCAACTCTCAAATTGATTATATAAATGTCTCTCAACACTATACTGAGGTATAGCATTTTGCACTAATCCTAAACCATAAACAATTACAATTTCGATATTGATACTCTTGAACGGATATCAATCGTCTTAATGTTCAAATCCTAAGTTTATCAACTAGTTGTTACACTAACAGATATAACTTTACAATCATATCAATTATCGAAATGCTATAACTATAATATAGATATGGTCTTAATTTACATGAACTGAATTTCAGTTTTGAGATGGAAATAATATTGTTACGATAGTATTCTGAGGAACTGTTCAGAGACTAAGAGGAATAATGAACTAGTGTCTGGTTCATTAACTGATTTAGTAAGATATCAACTTTCACATAAATGTTATCATAACACTAAAATGTCATATTAACTTCATGTTTCAGTTATATCTCATAATTCAATAGATCTCCCTAAAACATGAATAAGAATTTAGTTCAACACGTTGAACTAACATACATTATCCATTAAACACCTAGTAATTCATAAAGCACCACATTGCTCTTTAAGCACCATATTGAGAAATACCTCATTTCTCAACTAATTGAAAACACGTTTCAAGTTATAACACTAAGGTAGTGCATTACCAAAGTGTTGAACTCAGGTTTGCTTGAGTCTTTTATATTTTATGATTATGGCCACCTCATGTGATCATAACCAAGTTCCAATATTGAGCACTCCAAACTTAATATTAAAGAAATATCATACCATAATGCAAGTTGTAACTAAAATGGGCATGGTAAGTCCCATTTCATAATAATTAGCAATTTTAACTATTTAATTAGCATTTCTAATATTAAAGGAATATTCTTTAAAATATGTTTGAAAATAGAATATTCTTTAGAATATTCTATTTTGTATTCACCCTTTAATAAATTATAGCATTCATTGAACAAAAATTAATAACATTATAAAAGTAGAAGTATTAAATTATATAATATATTGCCTAATATAACAATTAAGGAAGAGCATAAGAGGTACATTATATAAATATTGATGTTGTTATTAAAATATTAATATTTAAATATAACATTATTAATTAAAAATTTGTAGTAGTAATATATATATATATAAAATCCTATAATAATATAGTCAATCTTCCATATCATTTTTTAAATTTATATAGTTAAGTAAACAATTTGGTACTATTATTAAAGAGTTTATAATAATTATGAATATTAAATATATGATATTTTATAATTTTGTAATTGCTTTAAGCTTCAGAAAACATACATTCCCTTGCAGTTTTGTTAATCGTGACTTTATCAACGCTTCTTGACATCCACCCATATCGAATGGATTTAACATTTATAAAACATGCTGGGTCTTTTTGATTGGGAGACCATGTTTTCTCTAGGCATCCATTATATCTTTCGCTCTCCTTCTCGTGTCGCCTTTTTTGTGGTTTGAACCATGCAACCTTAACAATACTATTTTTTGTGATTACTTCAGGTGTGTCGATAATTTGACCCATCCAAATAGGCTGATTATATGACGCATCTGGAGTAATGAGAACCATCATTAGTTTTTGAAGATCCTTGCAAAATCAAAGTATGCTTTAGGTTTTTGGTTCCTTTGTCCAACAAAGTGTGGGGTTTGCACTTCCACATCACTACTGGCTTCTATGTCGTCTGTGCTCAGTGATGTCATTTCAATCTCCTCTCGCCACCTTGTTTTAGGCCAAAAAGGGTGTTGCAATTCTGTACTTGTGACAGTAGGCCCTTCCAACTCTCGAACAACAGTCTCCCAATAGTCGACCACATGCTTATATAGTTCTGAGTAACCAGTTGCCTTATCAGAATTCTTTGGCATCGATTTTTGAACCCATGCCACATATTTTTTGATGCCATCAATAATAACCTCTTGTTCCTTGAGCTGGGCACTCAATGGAATAGGGTCTGGTTGTCCTTCTGGGAGAAGTGGCTTTCCATCCTCTCCACTTTTGAAGAGCATTAACCCTCTTTCGGTAACCACTCCTGCTCTGATGGCCGTAACTTGTACTGCATAATAGGTATACCATCTCGTATGGAGAAAAAGAATTGTAGCGGCACAAGGTGACCAACTAAAGAATCACTCCCTCTTTTATATACTCCTTGAGAAATTTTTTGAAGTCTGGCACCTCAGTCACAAGCAAAGCACAACTTTTTTTGGAGATGCAATTTTCAAAAAGATTCATCATATGCGGTAAGGTAAGTGCACTTGTCCTTTTTGTAGACCTTGCTGAAGAACGCATCAATATCTTCATGAGTGTGACCAACCATAAGGAAACTGAGCGTGATTGTTTCAAACACACCTTTGGCAACAAGCATTGACAAGTATGCTAGCACATATCTAGAAAATAAAAGTAAGTATGAGCTTGAGAAACCCTTAAGTAAAATGATTTACCTATTTTTGTTCTCGCCTGCACAATTATCCATCTGTAAAAGCAAATGACGAGGAAGCTTATTTGATGTTGAGGACACATGTACACTATTTGAGCTAGATCCCTCCACTGAACCAACTCTCAACAGGGCCATCTGTTTTTTGTGCAGGCTGCTGACAATGCCTCTCATATTCCCAAGTAGCCTCAAGTGCAGACGTGTTCATGAGAGCATTATGTAAAGGTTGAAGGTGTTGTTTCTTCACTTTGAGATCACTGATAGGACTTGTCTGTGAGTGGGCTTCAAGGTTTCTGAAACACATGGCCAACGACCCAATAGTGAAATTGGAGTCGCTAGACCAATGTGGAAGTGAAAAGTGTCCATATGACTCACAACCGTGTCCATGTGTTAGCACACCTGTCAATGAAATCGGAAGTTTCATGACATTTCCAAGGCACTTTGGTGTTGCAACGAGCTTTGGAATGCTGGTCTTTGAATGATCCATCTTGTCATGGATCAAGCACAGGGTGTGACACAGAAAGCATGCGGTGTGCATAGTACTGAGACCGGCAAGTTTGTTGTGCAATCATGTGGGCCTCCATCTTCTTTTGAATGGCAGTGATCTCCACCAAGGTTTTTGCACAAGCCTCTGCAGCCTTCAATGATGTACAAGTGTCACACTTGGAAAAGCTAGAGTGTTTTGCAATCTCCACATCCTTAAAATGAGTATTCCATATGTTGTTGAAGGTACCAGTGCAGATTGCTTGAGCCCCATCAAACTGAGGCACTTGTTCACATGTTCACACAGCTTCAATTGAGTGTAGATTGAAGGCAAAACCTTGAGATTTTCCCTGACCCTGCATTTGTGGTTCGGCATTTGTGAGGCATCCTGTTTGCTTCCACAAAAGCCTTGAGTATCTCTATGGCTGCCATAATGTGAGAGCGGGTTTTGACCAAGCGAGTGTTCCCATGTACTGAGGTTCGCGCTCCATCTAGCCACTCATCCCTCCGACGGTAGAACGTGGTCTTTGGGATCCCGTATATACTGTACCAAGCTTTGAAGCAGATGGCCACCTTATTAAATACCATGGATGTACTCTGATAACCTGTGTCCGAGGCCATTCCATCAATACACCCAGTTAGTGCAGCATATACAAACTCATGCCTTTGCTTTTGGGTGAGCGTACGAAAGACATGTCTACATTGGGTAATTTCATTCCGGTCTGCCATCTGACAACACTTCTTCTTGCAGCAGTCAATCGTGGAAATGCTCGTAACACTTTCGGAAGATGTAGGATCCATCTTCACCCTCTTGCTGAAACTTGCAGGGGAAGATCTGCAACCCATGAATCGCCTTTTTCTTACAATAGGACCAATGCAAGGAACCTCTTCAAATATGAGTTGTTCTTCCGGGTTGTTATTATTGAAATCCAACCCAGAATATGTTGAACCATCTTGCCGTCTTAATTCAGATGTTCGCCACCTCACGAGGGATCCAGGATGCAATGTGCCATTAGGTGAAACCTCTGTCACAACTACACCCACGAAGTCGGACCCTAGTTTCTCTTCTGACACTGCTTCCATTGGATTTATAGCTGTGATGATGCCTCTCCCAACCTCAATCTCATGAAGAAAGAGAATCACCTCATCCATCACAGCAGGCAAGCCATCATCTGGTAAACTCGTGCTACTATTTGTTTGTGACTCTGCATATTTTGTCAGCCTTGACTTCATCCAAATTCCACAATACAGGAGAACCCTCCTCAAATTCCATTCCGGAACCTCAACATGCTTGTAAATGGTGTTCACCCATACGTACACACAAGATCCTTGGGCAATATTGCATGATGCATTATCATCTCGAACTTCCACAGTTCCAGTGCCAACTATCTCGTTGTTCCGAAGAAGACATACTTTATCTCCAGTATTAACATATTGTCCTGCACATAAATAATTGTGTTATTTATGATATCTGTTTATGCAATATTTTAAGAAAATCTGAACTGCGGTTGCTTAATAATATGCATGTGCAATAATACATAATTATGTATAAAGATAATATCTCATGCTTGATTAATACAACTGATGGGGGGATTAATCCCGCCCAACTCTACCTCTCGAGAGAGTCGGCGGGATTAATCCCGCCGGACTTCCTCGTCAGAGAGTCGGCGGGATTAATCCGCCGCGACTCCCTCGACGAGGAAGAGCGGCGATTAATCCCGCCGCTTCCTCCGACGAGGAAGAGGCGGGGATTAATCCCGCGACTTCCTTGTCGAGAGAGGCGGCGAGATTAATCCCGCCGCAACTCCTCCGACGAGGAAGAGGCGCGGGATTAATCCCGCCACAACTTACGAGGAGAGGGGCGGGATTAATCCCGCCCACAACTCTTACGACGGAATAGGTGGCGGGATTAATCCCGCCCACAACTCTCTCCGAAATATGATTTCAAAGAATCTCGGGATAAATCCTGCCCCAAATCTTTAAAACAGGGAAGTGGTGGCGAGATTAATCCCGCCACCCCTTCTCTGCCTCCTAAATGGTTGGCGGATTAATCCCGCCGACAACTTTTTCTAATAAATTCAGTAACTTTTATCAGTTGAAAGTTATCGGCGGGATTAATCCGCGCTCTTTTTAAAGGCGGAGAAGCATTGCCCGGACTAATTCTGCATGTATCAAAGAGATGGTGCGGGATTAATCCCGCCACCTCTTGAAAGGCGAAAAAAATGGCCGGATTAATCCGCCGCCCCGGCTAACCGAGAATATTAAGTTAAAGGATATTTAAACGGGATAAATCCTAACAGAATATGTAATCCTAATGCATTCCTAAACCCTAAATTCTAATTTTAAGAGAGAATGTAAGAGAGTGAATCTTTATAAGTATATTAAATTTGTTTATAATACTTACTTGTAAACAGCACTGAAGGCGCCGTGCTTTCTATAAAAATAGCACCCAATTTAATGTCGCTCCTGAGCTGATCACTATCAAGAAAAAAAAGATCTGAAGAGTGAAAATACAGAAATGAAGAAACCCTTGCCGGAGAAAGAACCAGATTGAATTTGAGTGGGAAATTAAATATATTTTCAAATTTACATGTCAGACGACAATACTTATGTCAGAAATTTAAATTTTTAAAAAAAGAAAAAAAAATAAAATTTAAGATACTCTACATATATACTCTCCAATTCCAATGAGTGTTATAAAATTGCATTTAATATTATTCAAGTGATTCAAGCTGTTTAATATTACGAAAATTTTAGTAATTATTTTAATATTCAAGTATATATATTAAGTTTATATTATATATATATATATACTTATACAATAAATAAATTGATATATTATTATGTATCATTTAAAATATATTCATAGCTGTTTATTATATTATTTTCTTAATTACTCGAGTAATT
>PUQB01000316.1:40270-125270 GCA_003024785.1 Selaginella tamariscina | reverse complement strand
TGGAGCAACCATGGTTGCTGTCAAATAACCTCTGTCACATCGCATGGACAAGCAAAACAATGGAAAGTAGATTTACTAGTCAAGCATCGAAAGCAGCTGCGAACCCAGATTGGACGATGCTTACACATATGCCTTGTTCCATCCAATGTCACGTTCTCGGATCCAGAGGTCGCCAGTTACAACATTAATCTCGGTGGTCTTTCGACTTGTGGATAATGATGTTCACGTGTTCACTAATGATGTTGACCGTGGAGTTCTTCTTCAACTCAACGAAAGCCCATCTATGGAGGGGATCCAATTAATGTCTACTTCGAAGATCTTTAGACTCATCGAGTAGGTGTATTCTCAGCAGAGATTGCTTCACAATACAGAAATCACAAGTGGAGCAATCGTCCCTCTTCACATTGAAGAAGAACACAACGACATCATAGGGAGATTGAGAGGGTGGCTCGGTCCAGGTTCTTTACAGATCACGTTCAATTTGCCTTAGGAATTTCAGCTGGAAGAGTGTGCCGAGAACATTAGAACAGCTGCAGTCGGGATCACACATGTTGATTCGGATCATAAAAGAAAATCATGAACTGCACCTGTGGCATCCCATGCTGCAATAAGCCACAAGGAAATGATGTTGGATGATGAGGATTTATGAGTGTAGGGTTAAGTATTGCAGCGTCAACCCAAACTTCAATTACAGGCCACTTAACCAGGAACGTGTAGCTGAGCTCATGGAGAAGATGAAGGACGACAATTCTTACACTTCCACATAATGCTGTTTTGTGCCATACTACGAAAGAAAGAAAGGCGCTGACAAAAGTGTGGGTCACAACACCAGAACAAATCACAAGATTCAAACGGAGAATAGAAAATCAATCAAGTACTACATCATTAGTGGCCAGCACACAATAACGCAGCCAATGACTTCTCGATGAACACAACAAAGGAACGATGGCAACAAAACTTTCCGAGCATACCCGTGAGAAGCTGACAAAAAGATCGGCATTTTTAGCTAAGCCGAATCTCACAATCGAGCAGTACCATAAGTTATCGGCGGAATGGGACGTTGCCGACACCAACCACTACAACAAAAAATATGGGAGAAGTTCAAACACACGAGCCGTGTGGGAATCTCTTCAGCGACCACAAAGAGCTACTGCAGGGAATACACAATGCGGACTACCGGGTAAGCAAATTGTTGGGCGGATTTATCTCGCCGGTATATTAATCTGTCTTTTTTTCAGAGAGTTGAAGAAATTGTAGCAGTTGATTTTGCCCAGGTGGGCGGGAAGGAAACATCCTTTTTGATGATGTTGATTTCTTGTCCGAGGATAGATCTTTGCCAAATGGTTGGGATTATGGAATCCTTTTCAAAAGGAACACTGAAGAAGAAGCAGACAAGTGAAGGGAGCCCTCAGAAAGTCTGCAAAGAAACCCAGTAAGATGCCGAAGGCTAAGTCTGTTCAATTACAAAGGATGTAGACAAATTTCAAGCTCACATGGTTGAAGCCTTTAAATGGAACAACGATGGAGGAGATGGAAGTCTTGGCTGATTTGGTGATTGATGGCAAACTACAGATTAACAACAGCAGCCCCACCTCTCCTTTTCATCTCAAGGCAATGGAGTTGAAGACGGTCAGGCACTTCAAGGAGTGGTTGGGAATACACTGCCACAAACTGGGTTGGACCTCACCTCAACATATGAAGAGGTCAGCAAATATTTGCATGTGACAAACGATGATATGCTTGTCGAATGGGTGAATCAATCGGAAGATCTGGGCAAGAATCTTGCACGCCAACGCCAAAAAGGAGAACATTGAGATGATGCCTTCTACAGATGTTTGTTGTTAGATTCGGAGACTTTATGGGGTAACATCACTGCTTGTAGGAAACCGTTTCAATTGTTCGTGATGGATCGGCGGGTGTCAAAAAATCCTTCGACAGATAGGACACTAGAGGATTTGGTGGAGAAACTTAGCTGTGCAAGCATGTACAAAGAAGGTATTTTTATTGAATTCATGCTTGCACTCTTCACTGATACCTACTTTTCAGGTATTTATTTCTTGATTCTTGCTCATGTCACGATACTTTTGCCTTCGCCTTTGCCAAGAAGAATAGAATCGTTGGACAGGATTTTATATGAATGATGCTAATCCAAGTGCATTGATATGGTTGTTCACTTGGTTGTTAGGAATGCGCCAAACAATTTCAAACTTCCAAATGACTGGCCAGGCATCTGTTTGCACTCCAACGGCCCTGAACCTCCATCCGATACACCATAGCTGAGAGGGATATTCGGCAATGTACGTTATCCAAACATTACAAGTCAAGCGGCACGGAGCATCGTCAACTTGATCAGGGGTCCTCACAGTGATGCATGGGTTTTTGACTACTGCACTAGGGGTGTTACCTTCGGGATACATGTGTGTTTGCCGTTGAAAAGGATAAGACCATGGTTGAGGACCTGAACAAGTGGATAGAGAGGTTCTCAACTGACTACCCAACAAACCCATACAAGGAGTATTTGGGAAAGTTCCCTCCCAAAGTGCGATAGCTTGAAGACGAATCTGGTTCAATGTCGGAGTCTGAGGACGAACTTCAATCAGATATTAGACCGAAGTTATCTCGAGGAGTACAGAACATTCACACTCCATTACCCATGGAAAACATCAACAGAAGATATGGAAGATCATGAACGATCTCACAAGCGGCTTAAACTTCTTCGCCTCACTCAGAAGGTAATAGCAAAGAAGAATTGTTAATGAGTTCTTAGAGTGACGAATAGTTGTAAATGAGTGTAACATAAGGCATTTTTGTATATTTCGTTTATTTTTGTACAGAAAATAAATTCTCAAGGATTAATGAAGCTTTTAGTTCAAAACATGGGTCACACATTAACATGGTAAATAATATACCTTGATAATTATAAGGTCAGCAAACTATCATTTTGTAGATGTAATGAAACAGTTGAGAACATGGATTTTCAGTATTGCCATAAGGTAAGAGAGGGGTTTTGGCAAAAATTTCTTGTGCTACATGTCAAAATGATAGAGTTCATGCAGGAAATGGATAATAATGCAGCTCAAAAACATCGTTACCATGGGGATCACTTCAGTTTTTTCATCACTATTTCTATTGCCTTCAGTTCCTAAATCACTTTCTTTAATGCCTGCAATATCTGAATCTTGTAAAGATGATGTACAATTAAATGATAAAAGGATAAGCAACGATATAGTGTCAATAGATAAATGTGAAAGGGAGTAAATAAGTGAGTTGCAAAGCATTCAAGAGGCAACACTACCCCATGTTACCCATGACCATATTGTGTTGTTGGATGTCAATGGTGTTTTGCTTCATTGACAAAGGCCCAAGATAAAAAAAAAAGAAATCAAACAAGGAGATTTTATTCCTTGTCATGGTAAATTTTGATATGATATTATTTTTCGTCCAGGGTTGAACCGTCTCTTTCAAAAGCTTAAGGAGATGGGTGCACTTATGGGGATTTAGTCATGCATGCAGATTCACAATTTGACACCGCTATTGAATTTGCTTAAGAAACATTATAGTGTTGCAGAAGAGGTGATTCGTAAAGATTGAATTTTTGACCAGCAAATATGTTATAAACCTCTCGAATTTCACAATATAAGAAAGGAAAGCAAGCCATACTTCTTCAAGAATGAAAGATTAATTGAGCTTCATGGGGAGATCAATCAATTAAGGATAATGAAGAACGCACATATCTTAGTGGTAGACGACTCTCCTCAGAAGGCTATGCTTAACCAAAACATTGCTTGTATTTATCTAATCACTTTCGACCCATATTCTGATACCAATACCATGGATGAGCTAGTGAATTACTTGGATACATGCCTTAGAAATAAGAATCTCGAAAACTTTTGTGAGCAGTATCCACAATATCAAACATTTCCTGACGCTTTTCTTTCTCGTGATTTTAAGTTTTATAAAATGAAGGATAGCAACTGGGTGCTTTACAATATTATTCTTAAGGAACATCATTTTTCAAATGAGCCTTTATGCAGACCTCGTCTTATCATATCTTATGTATTAACAAGGATGGCAACTTCTAACTGCATTTGTGAAAGTGTTAGGTGGTGGCAACAACATCAAGATATTGACCAAAATGATTCGATTAATCCAGAGAGTGATGATTTAAACAAAATGAGGAGATTTCTCTGTATGATTAGCAAGAAAGTATTTATAAAAAAATTAACATGTTAATAAGGAAATGATTTTATTTGTAATTATGTATGATAATATTTTTAATTATTATAAACTATTTTTAAAACGAAGAATAATATGAATATTCTAAAATATTTTAGGAATATTCCTTACTAAGTAAGGTTATTAAAGGATTAATTTATTAATTAATTAATATTTAAGACTTAATTACATATTAATTAAATAATTAATTAATAATTAAAACTTAAGTATTAATTAGCAATTTATTTTATATTTCCATTTTCATGTATCATGCCAATTTTAGTTACAACGTGCATAAAGGCTCCCAACACATCTGCTCCTGGACATCCTCGCTTGGAAATTCCAGTTGCTGGTCGTTCCTGCAATTCATGTATGTCCATCCTCTTTCCGATTCATTCTTTTGTATTTATACTCGGAAGGAGGGAGCTCAAAAATGACATCTCCATCATATACAACATGCAATTCATCTGTATGAATGATCATGGAGCCCTCGATAAGAATTCTTCCCTTTTTGCAGGTATTATAAGTGAAAAGATCCTTCAATGCTGAGTATTCAGAGTTAGAAGCAACGACAAGCTTAAACAATGGTGCTCCATCCGGTAACAAACATATCCCGGATTATCTTTCTCCCCAGCATCTTGATCCTCGTTTATTTCGATCTCTAAAGCAGATTGCCCATGGAGAAGTTTAAAAAGGCGAACACTTTACCAATAAAAAATGCTAAAGAACTTTCTGATATGATTAGTAAGAATGATTCCAACACCATTTATCACAGGAACATTGTGATCCAAATTGCCATAAACAATCTTGGCCATTGTGCAAACAATTACCACAAACGTGACAGAAAAACAATAGCATTACCTAATCATCTTTTGGTAAATATCGGATATTACCATTCCAAGAATTCACAATCATGACTCAACATGGGCGGATATTTAATTCGAGGAAACATATATATCTTAAATACTAATATAATATAGCACTTCACGTAGAGATAGAGCAATCTTTATTGTCTTTTAAATAAATGTATATTCATTTGACATATTTATGACTTATTTATATTCTATTACTTTATTTATTATATTATATAGCCATTTGAACCAATATTTTATATAAATGTGTACTATTGTAGACATTATAAATACATATTTTTACACAAATATTTATTTAATTATATAATAATATGTCTTTTTAATATACAAATCTTTACTTAAAAATGTGTTTGTATTTATATCCTTTTGTACAATATGTTATTTATCGCAAGTATTGTATATATTGTTGCATGGTTTGATTAAACATAGTTTTATAGTTAAGGGTCAAAGGGATAAGGATTAGGTTTTAGGGTAAAGGTTTAGGGCCAGCCACTCTTCTTCTCCATTTCCATTGATGAGAGGGCACTTTTGTTCTTCTTTTTGCAGCCGCTCTTGTTCTCCATTTGCGGCAACATGAGGCTAATGTGAGCGTCACAGCGACATGGCTGCAGGTAAAATCTTATGTATGTGTGTGCAAATTCAGCAGCAATTTCTGTGCATGTATTTACAAATTCAGTAGGATTTCTCTCTATTCATGAATGCACACAAATACACACACCCCCACCTCTCTGGCGGCATGAGTTCTTGCCGATTTCGGCAAGGAATGTGTGTGTGTGTGTTTTGCACACACACACAAATAACATTTTATACACACACACAAGCAACATTTTACACACATATACCACATTATGGTATTATATATACAACATTAGACTTGTATACATGTGTGTGTGTGTGTGTGTGTCTATATATATATATATAATATTATATTATATTTATTAATATATATGTATATATATATGAATCTAAGACTTGTATATATGAGATGACTTTTTCGTCTGTATATACATACATGTGAAGAGATATGAATATACCCTATTCGGAATCTCTCTCTCACAAGACACATCACAAAACACAAACAACATTGCACACACACACACAGCAACATTACACACATACACACACAAGTAACATTATATAGTGAGCACACACACAAACAACATTACACATGTACAAATATGTGTGTGTGTGCGTGCGTGTCCATATATATTGATAGGCATACATATATAGTAAATGTGTGTCCATAAATTAGAACAACTCACACACACACTTTATCAGTTGTTGTAATTGCAGAATGAGGCAAAGGCAGAGTAAGAGACTACGAGATAAATACAAGACTTTGACAATTCAAAATATATCGTCCAAGAAGCTCTTGCAGATATGGCTCCAAAACCTCGTGGCAAGAAAGGAGGCCGAGGAGGTGCCAAGCAACAACTGCAGCGCGAGAGATGATGATGAACACTGAACCTGTGGATAGTTTGCAAGTCATTGATGAACATGCTGTGGTAAGTGAATGGATGCCTAGAATAGGGAGATTGCAGGAAGCTCTGCAGAACACGGTAATGCAGAGGAAGTACCGGACATTGATCTTGGTAGTAAAGTTCAACAAGAAGAGGAAACTGGATGCTCCTGAGGATGTTGCCGAATCATATGCAATTCCGAAGAGCTGACACTTGAGGCTCCATCCAAGCTTCTTCGGGATCTTGTTATTCGGTATAAGATATTGACACATCGCTACAAGGACGAGACCTACGTTCCAGTTGAGCTTGGTGAGCCTCCGCGTATCCCGGTTCACAGGTTGCTCCCACACCAACGTTTGAGGAATGTCACTAAGGACGGCGTGAAAGACCTTGTTGGATGGATTAGAGCTGAAGGATTTTACCAGGAGACGTCAGTGTTCACCTTATCTTTCGGACCACAGCTGAGTGCAAATGAGCGAAGTGGAATGAGTCAGAAGCACAGGTCGATAAGAGTTTGAAGCGGATTTGCATAAGCCAGCATTTTCTGCGTGGTATCGATTTCTGAAAGATGCAAAGTTTCTGGTGTGGGATGGGAATCATCGTCGGGTTGCTTTGAACACTTTGCTTGCTGAAGAGCCAGGTTTGAAATGGACTTTGCGTGTACGTGCAACACTCATAGCATCCACAGTGCAAGAGGAGAAGAGACTCGCTGCTTGCAATCGGTTGAATGAGTAAGTGACTTGTTTGTTTCATTATTTAAATACTAAAAAATGTTGTTTTGTTTTGCAGAGCAACTGCTCGTGTGGTTCCTACAATCATTCACACCTTGCAGTTCTTACGGAATTGTTGTGTGAAGTCTGCAGATCTTTCTACCATCATGTTCTTTGCGGGATGCCGGAGGAAGATAGAAAAGCTGTGGAAGTGTGGAGATCGAACAGAAAAGAAGACGTTTGGTACGAGTATCCAAAGACGACATTGGTGAAGATTTTTGGGAGGTAATCTTTTCTTCTTCTTTTGATTGTTTTTTGATTTTCGGTTTCTTTTGCAGAATCAACTGAAGCGACAAATCGCTACAAAACTTGCGAACAGAAACCAAACCAGACAGAATCTCAGATCTCTCCAGCGTTTACAAGACATTCACAGTTCGGATGAACAAATTCCTCACCATTGCTGATCCGGCGGTCGGCGAAGATTGGTTCAAGGCGATCACAGATATCACTATCAAACCATCACGAAGCAAATAACTCTGGAGAAGCTTCAAATGCTCGCAAGTCCCAGCTTCCTTCCAACGTCAAGGTTGATATCCTTGGAAAGCTTGTGCACATTCAAGAACGTGGCGTTCTTGAGAAGCTGGTGAACATGACGGAGAAAGACAAGAAGGAAGGTGTCACCGGCTGGCCTGACAAGGACTTCATCAAGTTTTTGCACATCTTTACTTACTGGTTCCAGGTAATTTAATATTTATATTTTTCATTTTTACTTCGTTTTATCGTGCCAGGTCGAGGAGGCAGCTAAAGAGCTTTTCGAGCATGCAGCAGTTAGTTGAGAGTTTATGGTATATACGAAGATGCACAATGAAATCAAGTTGGATGTACCAGAACATGCTCGAGAACAAGGAGTTCGGTGCGACAATTCCACCTTCTCGACTATTTGAGCTGGAAAAGTTGCAAAAGAATGGCATTCAGGCAAGTCTTTTTTTTTTGTTTCTTCATAGATTTTTATCTATTTTTGCAGGTTTTTTAAATAAAAAAACAATGCACTCCCTAAAGATTTTGAAGAGTGGATGGATGTTGCTAAGGATTCTCCTTCCTGATGATTGTCCCAAATGGGAGATGGATAGCTATAAGATATACAAGGATGATCGGCAAGAGCTATTATGGAAGAACGACAGTGTTGCGAGGAAGCTCCATGTGAAGATGGATATCAAGTATGCCAGATTGGTTTTAGCAGCCAAAGATGTCTTTAGGAAGGTCATTCCAGGTGTTACAGCAGCTAAAGGTGGTGGGGATGATCAAGTCATTTCCATGATTACTCCTTTTGATGAGTGGAAGAGGGCCATGGAAACAAAAGCATAGGATTTGCCTTTGGCTAGCGACAACGATGGAGACCAAGATCCGCCTTCTCGAAACGACGAGGATGTTGTTACAGAGAAGTCCGTGGAGCACAAGATGAGTCATCAAATGAGTTAGCAGAAGAGAGATCAGACAAGTCATCAGATGATGAGTGAGATTTGTTTTGTCATTTCTTTGGTTTTAAAACTTTAAATGTTTTCAGTATTGTCCTACCAGACTATGCTAATCAGATGGTAGAGAAAATGGTTAAAGAGTTCAAAGTTTACGATAGACAGATTTTGGAAAAACGATCACGACATTGTAACAATGCATTCATTTGGTTAATGAAAACGAGTCTTCATGATTGAGTTATGTTTATATTATAATTTATATTTAGTTTGATGCGGTATTTATATAAAAATATAATTATAGTTATAAATATAAATTTAAAAAAAATAAAACCATAAATATAAATATAAAAATATAAATATATATGTCAGATTAATTGCCCGCCCGTCGCACCAGAATATTCTTTATACAAAAACGAATATTCTATACAGAATGGAATATTCTGGTATAACGGAAATCCGTACCTCGGCAAACTGTGCTGGAGTAAATGTCAAACCCAGCTGTGACATATTATAAATAAAACCCTAGAGTTGACCAATTTTATTCCGACAAATGGAACGCCGTAGCTGGCACCTCTCGATAATATTCTATTTTTTAATGAATTCATTTGCAAAGTCGACAGACAAACAAGGGCCTCGTGGGCCTTGCATTCGAATCTCATTTCTACTTACATATTTTTTCTAGGCTTATTACACGCTCAAAACATCCGTTGATTAAGTGCTAAACTAAAGCAAACGATGATCTTTCAACGATCATTACAACATTAGGTGAACATGAAATGAAGCAGCTGCATCCCATCCCACATTTTTCACATCGGCCCGTGAAAAACGTGGGATGGGATTATAATGCTTGTGAGTCTCGCTATATAACAGATGTATCCGTAGCAGCATTTTAGCTCAGCTCAGCTCAACACAATGTTCGAGCTGCATTGGAAGTGTTGTACATCCTTTGGATTGTTTGGTGGGATGGTATGCCGCCTCCTTGCTGTTGTTCAAGAGCAACTTTCAAGGCAAATGGGGCAAGCTCAAAACCCCTCCTGGAAACATGGGATGGCCAATGATTGGTGAAACACTTGATTTCCTGGCTCCACATCCTATCACCAAGCCAGAGCCTTTTTTCGCTGAGCGCGTGAAAAAGTAAGTACCCTCTAAAGATTTTTGCATCCATGTCCATTGACTTTGGCATGTAGATTTGGTGACTTGTTCAGAACGAGCATTTACGGAGCCCCGCTGTCTGTTCCACAAATGTGGATGTTGCAAGATTCATTCTTCAGAACGAAGGGAAGCTGTTTCGTGCTTGGTACCCGCTCAATCTCAAGTACACCATTGGTTAGATGACGTGCATGTTTCACTACGACGAGTTCTGGAGGAAGCAACGTAGCATTGTGGTTGCCTTCCTCCACAAGCGGCTCAAAGGCAACATCATCTCCAACGTGGAAAGGAATGTGATTGAGGGGTTGAATTCGTGGAACTCTTCAGATCTGATCACCATCGCCAAATCAGCCAAAGAAGTACGATTGTTTGATTCGTTTCTTTGATTCATTTTTATTAATATTTTTTTGAACTGCAGTCTTCTCTAAACATGAGAATGAAGCAGCTGTTCAACTACAATCTGAGCAAGGAAGAGCTGAAAGAAATGCTGGAAAATGTCACGACTTTGGTTGACGGAGCCATCACTATCTTACTGCCGATCCCGGGAACAAGATACTACCAAGCATTGCAGGTGAGCTTTGTCTTCTTCTGATATCTGTACTGTTTGTGTTGTCTAGGCTCGCAAGAAAATAGTGGCAAAGCTGAAATGGATTCTAGAGCAGAAGAAAGCGAACAATGAAGAAACAGATGACGAAGAGAAGGATTTCCTTGCGACGCTTTCTTGATGCGGCATACAGAGTTGACGCGATGATGGATATCACCATCGGCCTCATTTTCGGTGGATTTTATACATCTGCAAGCACAATAACTATGGCTGTGAAATACATGACAGACAACCCGGAGGTCCTTGAAAAACTCAGAGTAAGTCAAGTCAGAAGTCAGATCCTGTTTCTATCTGAAAACGATATATGATTTTTGACTTCCATCAGGAGGAACATGGAGCTATCCGAAGAAGAAAGAAGGAAGGTGAAGAATTGGTTTGGAGTGATTACAGTTCCATGTCATATACTCTCAACGTACGTGACCTTTTTCTTTTTTTCATTTATTTTTATTTTTTGTAAATCAGGTGATTCTTGAAACCCTTAGAATCGGGAACCAAGTTCCTGTTACGCACTTGAGGATATTGAGATTGGAGGTAACTATCTCAATTTTACAATGTCGAGAGTTTTTATGAATTTGTTTTTGAACAGAGTATGTGATACCCAAGGGATGGAACGTTTGTGCCTCTCTCTTTGCGGTTCATACCGATCCTAAACTCTTCCCAGATCCTTTCAAGTTTAACCCCGACAGATGGGAGGTACGAGAGCTTGGATCATTTTTCTCTTTTTTTTTCACGTAACTTTTCTGCAGAACATGAACACGAAAAATTTCCTAGCGTTCGGGAAAGGACCTAGAATCTGCCCGGGCTCAGAGCTTGCCAAGCTAGAGACTAGTATTTTCATTCACCACTTAGTCACTCGCTTCAGGTACTCTTCAGATTCTTTTTGCCTTGTGAGTCGCTGAGACGTCGTTTTTTGCGTGTGAATGCAGCTGGACGGACATGCAGCCCATGGACGTGATCATTGATGGTGGTGTAAAGCTGCCCAATGGGATGCTCATTCGAGTGAAGGAGCTGTGATTAGTTAAAGTTTCTTAACATACTATTATTTCAAAATGTCTGGCATTTGTCAATAACACTAGTGCAAGCCATTCCTTGGACCAGATTGTAAATGCTAGCAGTTTTCAAGTGGCTAATGGTGATGTTGACGATATGAGATTGTCCCTAAAGTCTGCCAAGGCCATGAGCGAAAAGAATTTATCATGTCAACAAATGGAAATCAGAATTGTTTTGAAGTACATTTTTGTTTCCCAACCTCAACAAGCTGTTATCAACTTAAATTTTTACAACAATATCTGCCAATGTAACAATTAGTTGGTAATTAAGAATTTGAAGATTAAGTGGGCATTGTGAATTTGAATGAATCAATATTAAAAGTTTAATTATTTATAAAATGGGAATTAGTTTAAAAGTGCTTGTAAAACATTAATTGTTTGAATTAATGAAAACATTAAATGAATATAATGTTATATTAGTAAAAGTTAAGTTTGAGATTTAATATTTAAATTTAATAAAATAAAGAGTTAAGAATTATTAAATCACATATAATGATCTAATGTGTTATGCTAATTAAAGAATGAATATAATGGGAACATGTCAATTGAAATACATGATATCTAAATTGCTGATTGTGAAATTAAATATAAGTTGAGTTTAATGATTTTTACATTGATTTGTGAGTAAGATATCTTAACTTATATCACTATTTGAAGTGGTTGGTGATGTGGAAGAGTACAAATTAATTAATAGATTTGATTTGATTTGAATTTGATTTTCATTAAGAATAAATTTAATAACACACATTTTTAATATGATTATTGTATTATATGTCATGCGCCTCTAGGATTGCTTCTAACTAAATTGACATGTTTACAAAGAATAAGGTTTTAAGAATAATACTCTGTTATACTTGATTTTAATAAATATGCACATTGTAATTAAAATGGGCACGATACATGAAATGTGAATTACTAATTAATACTTAAGTTTTAATTAGTAATTAATTATTAATAAATATATAGTTAAATCTAATCATTAATTAATTAATAAATTAATGCTTAATTAACCTAACTTAGTAAAGAATATTCCTAAAATATTTTAGAATATTTTTAGTATTCTTCAGTGTAAAAATATTTTATAATAATTAAAAAACATTATCAAATATAATTATAACTAAAATCATTTCCTTATTAACATGTCAATTTATAATTAATTTCTCCTTAACCATATAGAGAAATATTTTCATTTTTGTTTAAATCATCACCCATAATTAAATCATTTTAATGAATATCTTTATGTTGTTATCATCATTTAACACTCTCACAAATGCAATTAGGAGTTGTCATCCTTATTAATATATAAGCTGTGATAAGACCAAAAGTGCATAAAGGCTTATTTAAAAAATAAATAACATTGTAGAGTGCTCAATTGCTTTTTTTTATTTTATAAAATTCAAAATCATGAGAAAAAAAGCAGTAAATATTGTTTGTAAAAGTTTTCAAAATTCTTCTTTTCTAAGGCAAGTGTTTAAGTAGTTCACTAGCTCATCCATGGTATTAATATCAGAATATGGATTGAAAGTGATTAGATAAATACAAGTAATGTTTTGGTTAAGCATAGCCTTTTTAGGAAAGTTATTTATTCATGTTCTTCATAACTGATTGATTTCCTATTAAAGCCCAATTATTCTTTCATTCTTAAAGAAGAATGACTTAGTTTCCTTTCTTACATTGTTATTCATTAGTCAAAAATTTAATCTTTACGAATTACCTCTTTTGCAACACGATAATGCTTATTAAACAAATTTAATAGCGGTCTCAAGTTGTGAAACTGTATGCATGACCAAATCCCCACAAGTGCACCCATCTCATTGAATTTTTGAAAGAGATGGTCCAACCCTGAACAAAAAATGATATATCATATCGAAATTTACCATGGTAATGAATGAAATTCCATGCTTGATTTCTTTTTCTTTATCCTCATGCCTTTATAAATGAAGCAGAACACCATTGACATCCAACAACACATGGTAATAAGGTGCAATGGTGCCTCTTGAATGATTTGCAATTCACTTATTGGTCCCTTTCAAATTTATCTTTTAACGCTATATTATTGTTAATCCCTTTATCATTTACTTGTGCATCATCCTTACAAGATTTAAATATTACATGCATTAGAGAAAGTGATTTAGAAATTAAAGGCAATAGAAATGATGATGCAGAAACTAAAGGAGCTAAAAATGATGGTTCAACAACCTGAGTAATAAATTCTTTTTGTAACTTGCCAAGACAAGTGGTCCCCATACTAATAATGTTTAAGCTATATTATTGTTTATTTCATGCATGAACTCTGTCATTGTGACATGTGCCATATCGAAATTTACCATGATAATGAATGAAATCTCCATGTTTGATTTCTTTTTCTTTGTCCTCACACCTTTGTTGATGATGCAAAACACCATTGATGCAAATTGTAATTAAAATGGGCATGGCTATAGTCCCATTTCCTAATAATTAGCAATTTTAGTTATTTAATTAGCATTTTCTAATATTAAAGGAATATTTTTTAGAATATATGTTTGAAAACAGAATATTCTTTTAGAATATTCTATTTTGTAATCAACCCTTTAATAAATTATAACATTCATTGAACAAAAATTAATAACATTATAAAAGTAGAAGGCATTAAATTATATAATATATTATATTTAAGATTGTATAGGCCTAATATAACAATTAAGGAAGAGCATAAGAGGTACATTATATAAATATTGATGTTGTTATTAAAATATTAATATTTAAATATAACATTATTAATTAAAATTTGTAGTAGTAATAATATATATATAATATACAAAATCCTATAATAATATAATCAATCTTCCATATCGTTTTATAAATTTATATAGTTAAGTAAACAATTTGGTACTATTATTAAAAAGTTTATAATAATTATGAATATTAAATATACGATATTTATAATTTTGTAATTGCTTTAAGCTTCAGAAAATATACATTCTCTTGTAGTTTTGTTAATCGTGACTTTATCAACGCTTCTTGACATCCACCCATATCGAATGCATTTAACATTTATCCATTAATCTCTTCGCTCTCCTTCTCGTGTCGCCTTTTTTGTGGTTTGAACCATGCAACCTTAACATACTATTTTTTGTGATTACTTCAGGTGTGTCGATAATTTGACCCATCCAAATAGGCTGATTATATGACACATCTGGAGTAATGAGAACCATCATTAGTTTTTAAGATCCTTGCAGCAATCAAAGTATGCTTTAGGTTTTTGGTTCCTTTGTCCAACAAAGTGTGGGGTTTGCACTTCCACATCACTACTGGCTTCTATGTCGTCTGTGCTCAGTGATGTCATTTCAATCTCCTCTCGCCACCTTGTTTTAGGCCAAAAAGGGTGTTGCAATTCTGTACTTGTGACAGTAGGCCCTTCCAACTCTCGAACAACAGTCTCCCAATAGTCGACCACATGCTTATATAGTTCTGAGTAACCAGTTGCCTTATCAGAATTCTTTGGCATCGATTTTTGAACCCATGCCACATATTTTTTGATGCCATCAATAATAACCTCTTGTTCCTTGAGCTGGGCACTCAATGGAATAGGGTCTGGTTGTCCTTCTGGGAGAAGTGGCTTTCCATCCTCTCCACTTTTGAAGAGCATTAACCCTCTTTCGGTAACCACTCCTGCTCTGATGGCCGTAACTTGTACTGCATAATAGGTATACCATCTCGTATGGAGAAAAAGAATTGTAGCGGCACAAGGTGACCAACTAAAGAATCACTCCCTCTTTTATATACTCCTTGAGAAATTTTTTGAAGTCTGGCACCTCAGTCACAAGCAAAGCACAACTTTTTTTGGAGATGCAATTTTCAAAAAGATTCATCATATGCGGTAAGGTAAGTGCACTTGTCCTTTTTGTAGAGTTGGAGACCTTGCTGAAGAACGCATCAATATCTTCATGAGTGTGACCAACCATAAGGAAACTGAGCGTGATTGTTTCAAACACACCTTTGGCAACAAGCATTGACAAGTAAGCACATATCTAGAAAATAAAAGTAAGTATGAGCTTGAGAAACCCTTAAGTAAAATGATTTACCTATTTTTGTTCTCGCCTGCACAATTATCCATCTGTAAAAGCAAATGACGAGGAAGCTTATTTGATGTTGAGGACACATGTACACTATTTGAGCTAGATCCCTCCACTGAACCTGAACTCTCAACAGGGCCATCTGTTTTTTGTGCAGGTGCTGACAATGCCTCTCATATTCCCAAGTAGCCTCAAGTGCAGACGTGTTCATGAGAGCATTATGTAAAGGTTGAAGGTGTTGTTTCTTCACTTTGAGATCACTGATAGGACTTGTCTGTGAGTGGGCTTCAAGGTTTCTGAAACACATGGCCAACGACCCAATAGTGAAATTGGAGTCGCTAGACCAATGTGGAAGTGAAAAGTGTCCATATGACTCACAACCGTGTCCATGTGTTAGCACACCTGTCAAAAATCGGAAGTTTCATGACATTTCCAAGGCACTTTGGTGTTGCAAAGAGCTTTGGAATGCTGGTCTTTGAATGATCCATCTTGTCATGGATCAAGCACAGGTACTCTGATGGGCGTGACACAGAAAGCATGCGGTGTGCATAGTACTGAGACCGGCAAGTTTGTTGTGCAATCATGTGGGCCTCCATCTTCTTTGAATGGCAGTGATCTCCACCAAGGTTTTTGCACAAGCCTCTGCAGCCTTCAATGATGTACAAGTGTCACACTTGAAAAGCTAGAGTGTTTTGCAATCTCCACATCCTTAAAATGAGTATTCCATATGTTGTTGAAGGTACCAGTGCAGATTGCTTGGAGCCCCATCAAACTGAGGCACTTGTTCACATGTTCACACAGCTTCAATTGAGTGTAGATTGAAGGCAAAACCTTGAGATTTTCCCTGACCCCTGCATTTGTGGTTCGGCATTTGTGAGGCATCCTGTCTGCATTTGCTTCCACAAAAGCCTTGAGTATCTCTATGGCTGCCATAATGTGAGAGCGGGTTTTGACCAAGCGAGTGTTCCCATGTACTGAGGTTCGCGCTCCATCTAGCCACTCATCCCTCCGACGGTAGAACGTGGTCTTTGGGATCCCGTATATACTGTACCAAGCTTTGAAGCAGATGGCCACCTTATTAAATACCATGGATGTACTCTGATAACCTGTGTCCGAGGCCATTCCATCAATACACCCAGTTAGTGCAGCATATACAAACTCATGCCTTTGCTTTTGGGTGAGCGTACGAAAGACATGTCTACATTGGGTAATTTCATTCCGGTCTGCCATCTGACAACACTTCTTCTTGCAGCAGTCAATCGTGGAAATGCTCGTAACACTTTCGGAAGATGTAGGATCCATCTTTACCCTCTTGCTGAAACTTGCAGGGGAAGATCTGCAACCCATGAATCGCCTTTTTCTTACAATAGGACCAATGCAAGGAACCTCTTCAAATATGAGTTGTTCTTCCGGGTTGTTATTATTGAAATCCAACCCAGAATATGTTGAACCATCTTGCCGTCTTAATTCAGATGTTCGCCACCTCACGAGGGATCCAGGATGCAATGTGCCATTAGGTGAAACCTCTGTCACAACTACACCCACGAAGTCGGACCCTAGTTTCTCTTCTGACACTGCTTCCATTGGATTTATAGCTGTGATGATGCCTCTCCCAACCTCAATCTCATGAAGAAAGAGAATCACCTCATCCATCACAGCAGGCAAGCCATCATCTGGTAAACTCGTACTATTTGTTTGTGACTCTGCATATTCTGTGTCAGCCTTGACTTCATCCAAATTCCACAATACAGGAGAACCCTTCAAATTCCATTCCCGAACCTCAACATGCTTGAAATGGTGTTCACCCATACGTACACACAAGATCCTTGGGCAATATTGTGACATGATGCATTATCATCTCGAACTTCCACAGTTCCAGTGCCAACTATCTCGTTGTTCCGAAGAAGACATACTTTATCTCCAGTATTAAACATATTGTCCTGCACATAAATAATTGTGTTATTTATGATATCTGTTTATGCAATATTTTTAAGAAATCTGAAACGGTTGCTTAATAATATGCATGTGCAATAATACATAATTATGTATAAGATAATATCTCATGCTTGATTAATACAACTGATGGGCGGGATTAATCCCGCCCACGACTCCCTCACAAGGAATGGCGGGATTAATCCGCGCCGACTCTACCCTTCGGAGAGAGTCGGCGGGATTAATCCCGCCTGACTCCCTCCGAGGAAGAGGGCGATTAATCCCGCCGCTCTTCCTTCGAGAGAGGTGGCGGGATTAATCCCGCCGCACTCCCTCCGACAAGGAAGAGCGGCGGGATTAATCCCGCCACAACTCCCTCCGATGAGAAGAGGCGGCGGATTAATCCCGCCCACAACTCTCACAATGGGGAATAGGTGGCGGGATTAATCCCGCCCACAACTCTCTTCGAAGCTATGATTTCAAAGAGATCTCAAGGGTGGCGGGATTAATCCTGCCAATGCTTTTCTGCGTTCGAAACTGATCGACGGGATAAATCCTGCCCACAAATCTTTAAAACAGGAAGTAGTGGCGACATTAATTTCGCCACCCCTTTCTGCCTCCTAGAATGGTTGGCGGGATTAATCCGCCGACAACTCTTTTCTAATAAATTCAGGTACTCTTTATTAGTTAAAAGAGTTATCGCAGGATTAATCCCGTCGCTCTTTTTCAGAGGCGGAGAAGCATTGCCCGAACTAATTTTGTCATGGCTATTAAAGAGACGGTGACGGGATTAATCCGCCACCTCTTCTAAGAGGCGAAAAAGAAATGGCTGGATTAATTCCGTCGCCCCGGCTAACTGAGAATATTAAGTTAGAAGATGTTTAAACAGAATAAATTCCTAACGAAATATAATGTAATCCTAATGCATTCCTAAACCCCTAAATTCTAATTTTAAGAGAATGTAAGAGAGTGAATCTTTATAAGTATATCTAAATTTGTTTATAATACTTACTTGTAAACAGCACTGAAGGCGCCGTGCTTTCCTATAAACAATAAATCCAATTTAATGTCGCTCATGAGCTGATCATTATTAAGAAAAAAGAAATCTGAAGAGTGAAATTACAGAAGTGAAGAAACCCTTGCTGAAGAAAGAATCATATCTGAATTTGAGTGGGAAATTAAATACCTTTTTAAATTTACATGTCAGACCGACAATACTTATGTCAGAAATTCAAATTTTTTGAAAAGAACAAAAAATAAAATTTAAGATGAGTTGGCACAAATAACCACACTTTAACATATATACTCTCCAATTCCAATGAGTGTTATAAAACTGCATTTAATGTGATTCAAGTGATTCAAGCTATTTAATATTACGAAATTTTAGTAATTATTCTACATTCTTAATATTCAAGTATATATTATTAAGTTTATATTATATATAATATATATATATATATATATATATATATACTTATACAATAAATAAATTGATATATTATTATGTATCATTTAAAAATATTCATAGTCTGTTTATTAATATTATTTTCTTAATTACTTGAGTAATTAATTTACATTTTCTACTATTAATGGGATATTCTTTATTACTTTCTTAATATTCAAAGAATATTCCAATATTAAACCTGATTATCATAATTAAATTAGTCTTATTCTTAATTATTTCAGTAATTATTCTACATTTGTATATATTAATGGGATTTTCTCAATTAATTTCTTATTATTTCAAGAATATTCCTATGTTAAACCTTATTATCAATATTAAATTAATATATATTATTAAAACTATATATGACTATATATTAGATAAAATGATATATTATTATGTATAATTTAAAATATGTTCATAGTGTGTATATTAATATCATTTTCTTAATTACTTGAGTAATTAATCTTCTTTATATTAATGGGATATTCTTTATTATTTTCTTTTTATTCCAAGAATATTCCAATATTAAACATGATTATCATAATTAATTTAGTTAATTATTTCAGTACTTGATCTTCATTTGTATATATTAATGGGATTTTCTCAATTAATTTCTTATTATTTCAAGAATATTCCAATGTTAAACCTTATTATTAATATTAAATTAATATATATTATTAAACTATATATGGCTATATATTAGATAAAATCATATATTATTATGTATAATTTAAAATATGTTCATAGTATGTTTATTAATATTATTTTCTTAATTATTCGATATTTGTTTTGCACACATATATAAATACAATCATAAATTTATATATACACATGCACACGCATTAGAAGCACTTACAGAGACACATATGCACATACATGCACAAGCCGATGAGTGGATCACGATATAGATAAAGCATCTAACTTTGTATTTATGATATAGAGTTTAAAATCAAAACCAAATATTTATAGTTCACACACTCTACACTGGAACTTACATATAATTAGTGTTTTAAAGTAAATAATTAGAAAAATGTGCATGCATTTAGTTTATATTAGTATAAAGATTTTATAATAATATAAATTTATGTACCATATAAAATTTTATAATAAAATACTTACATTGGGTTTAAACCTTAAACCAAACTGGAGAGATATGTTACTTCTTTATTGAAAACATCATGTTCAATGCATGTATGATCCATATGTACTCAGTCTGTGTGTATGTAACACATAGAATTTACACATGTAATATGTATGTATGTTTGTGTGTATACACGTGTGTATGTATATATGTGTACTAATATATGCAATGTGTACGATTTTAATTTGTTAACACTCTCTCTCTTCTTTCATACATACACACCATGCATGATCTATAATATGTATTGATGTTACAATATTATGTACTATGTATGTATGTCTGTGTATAATATGTGTATGTATATATGTGTACTAATATATGCAATGTGTACAAAATTAATTTTTTAACACTCTCTCTTCTTTCATACATACACACCATGCATGATCCATAATATGTACTGACGTCTTAAACCCTAAACCCTATGTAACACATTAAATTTACACATGTAATATATGTATGTTTGTGTGTATACACGTGTGTATGTATATATGTTATTAATATATGCAATGTGTATGAATTTAACTTATTAACACTCTCTCTCTTCTCTCATACATACACACCATGCATGATCCATAATATATACTGTCTCTCTTCTTTCAGACATACAAATCATACATAATATTACAATATTATGTAATATGTATGTATGTCTATGTGTATAATACTATGTATGTATATATGTATTGCTACACGTGAAAATTTAACACTATCATGGACACACACATGTTAAACCCCTACATGATTTATATTTTTGAGGTGTATGTGATACACCCATGCACACGCACACGCACACAAATTTAAAATTATGATAATATAATGAAAGAATATTCGTTTAAGGTGAATCTATATTTTATTCTTTTTAGGGTTTAAGTATATTCCTAAAAGTATATTTTATTCCTTTTAGGGTTTAAATATATTCTTAGGGTTTTCAAGAAGAAAGGCGGCTGTGAAATCTCCCTTTCTCTCACACACAAGTGAGATCTCTCTCTCTCACACGCACTCCTGTATATATATATATATATATAATATATATATATGTGTGTGTGTGTGTGTGTGTGTGTGTTTGTTTATCTGTATAATTTTATTTGTTTCGCTCACACATGCATACACACAATATATACACATATATATATACCTATATACATATATACATACATATATTATGTGTGTGTATTTGTATAATTTTATTTATTTATCTATCTCTCGCACACACACACACACTCCTATACATATATAAATACATATATATATATGTGTGTGTGTATCTATATAATTTTATTAATTTATTAATTTTATCTCTCGCACACACACGCACACTCCTATACATACATATATATATATATATATATATATATATATATATATATATATATATATATATATATATATATATATATATATATATATATATATATATATATACACACAATATATGTGTGTGTGTGTATCTGTATAATTTTATTGATTTATTAATTTTATCTCTCGCCCACACACGCACATTCCTGTATGTGTGTGTGTGTGTGTGTGTGTGTGTGTGTATGATTTTATTTGTTTCGCTCACACATGCATACACACGATATACATATACATATACATATGTGTGTGTGTATCACTATAATTTTATTTAGTTATCTATCTCTGGCACACACGCGCACTCTCCTACACACACATATACATATACATATATATATGTGTGTGTATCTGTATAATTTAATTTATTTGGCACACACACCCACACACATGATATACATATCCATATATATATATATATATATGTGTGTGTGTGTGTGTGTATATATACATATAAAATATATATCTGTGTTTGTATCTATATAATCTTATTGATTTTTCTGTCTCTGGCACACACGCACACTCCCGTATATACATATACATATATATGTGACTAAAGGGTTAATCCTGCCGCTCTTTGGTTAGCCCCGTGAGCGGCGGGATTAATCTCGCTGCTATTTGGTTAGCCCTGCAGGCGGTGGGATTAATCTCGCTGCCTAGGCCCTTCATGCAGGTCATGAGCGGCATGATTAATCTTGCCACCCTTCACGTAGGCTATTTGGTTAGCCTCATGAGCCGCAGGATTAATCCCGCCGCCCATGAGGCTAACCAAAGAGTGATGGGATTAATACTGTCGCACACCCATGCCCTACACGGAGTGCGACGGGATTAATTCTGCCACCCATGGCCTGCATAAAGGGCCTAGGCGGCGGGATTAATCCCACTGCACACCCATGCCCTGCGTGGAAGGCGGCGGGGGCGGGATTAATCCCGCCACCCATGGCCTGCGTGAAGAATCCCGTCGCCCATGGCCTGTGTGAAGGGCCTGGGTGGCGGGATTAATCTTGCCAATTTCCCTAATCCATATGAGAGTGTCGTGGGTGGGATTAATCCCGCCCACTAGGCATGGAAGGGGTGGCGGGATTAATCCCGCCACCCTTCTCTACTTCCTCAATTGGTGAGCCGAATCAATCCCGACCACTTTTGTCTGAAACCAAGAAGGGTTATTACATACCAATTAAGGGGACTGAGAAGGGTGGCAAGATTAATTCCACCATCCCTTCCATGGTGGGCGAGATTAATCCCGCCACTCTTTTCTTCCCCTGAATGGATGTGCCAAATAAATCCCGACCAGTTCTCTCTGAGACCGAGAAGGGTGGCGGGATTAATCCCGCACACCCATTCAAAGGATCGAGAAGGGTGGCGAGATTAATCCCGCAACCCATTCAGAGGATCGAGAAGGTGGCGAGATTAATCCCGCCCACCCTTTTAGGAGGCATAGAAAGGGTGGCGAGATTAATCCGCCCACCTTCCATATGAATATATATGTTATTAGTATATATAAGTTGCATATCTTATTTTATTTACTTTTATTATCTTATCATAATATTTTGGTAAAAGCCAGTAATATGTGAAACTGTCCAAAGCTCACATTTGTGGTGGTTCTAAAACCAAATGTTATAAGTCTTTTGCACTATCACAAACGTGAGCTTTGGACAGTTAATCCTGTCCACTTCTCTTGAGACAAAGCAGGGTGTATGTGAATTTATCATGTATTATTTTTGTATATTCGGGTTTATACAAGTGTGTGTGCGTTTTTATATGATTTATTCATAGTGTATTATTGTGCAGAAGGACGATTTGATCAAACAAGGAGATTCAGTCATTAGTATGGAGTCGTCGTCAAATTCTGGGTAAGAATTAAATAAAATCTGTTATACTCGATATGTGTTTGAAGAACTAATCATTTTTGTATTCAGATGTGGAATTGAGGTGACATTGAAGACGAGAGGAGGAGAAGAGATGGGCAGGGGGATTCTGGAATCAACTTGGCCATATTTCAAAATAAATGGGAAGCGCATTGGAGCAACCATGGTTGCTGTCAAACTAACCTTTCACATCATGGACAAGCAAAACAATGGAAAGTAGATTTACTAGTCAAGCACCTGAAAGCAATTTGCGAACCCAGATTGGACGATGCTCGACACGTATGCCTTGTTCCATCCAATGTCACGTTCTCGGATCCAGAGGTCGTCAATTACAACATTAATCTCGGGTGGTCTTGTCGACTTGTGGATAATGAGTTCAGTGTTCACTAATGATGTTGACCGTGGAGTTCTTCTTCAACTCAACGAAAGCCCATCTATGGAGGGGATCCAATTAGATGTCTACTTCGAAGATCTTCAGACTCATCGAGTAGGTGTATTTCTCAGAGAGATTGCTTCACAATACAGAATCCACAAGTGGAGCAATCGTCCCTCTTCACATTGAAGAAGAACACAACGACATCATAGGGAATTGAGAGGGTGGCTCGGTCCAGGTTCTTTACAGATCACGTTCAATTTGCTTAGGAATTTTGGAGCTGGAAGAGTGCCAGAACATTAGAACAGCTGCAGTCGGGGATCACACATGTTGATTCGGATCGTAAAGAAAATATCTGTCGTTTTGTCAGTTGCACCTGTGGCATCCCATGCTGCAATAAGCCACAAGGAAATGATGTTGGATGATAGGATTTATGAGTGTAGGGTTAAGTATTGCAGCGTCAACCCAAACTTCAATTACATGCCACTCAACCAGGAACGTGTAGCTGAGCTCATGGAGAAGATGAAGGACGACAATTCTTACACCGTTCCACATAATGCTGTTTTGTGCCATACTACGAAAGAAAGAAAGGCGCTGACAAAGTGTGGTCACAACACCAAACAAATGAAGATTCAGACAGAATAGAAAATCAATCAAGTACTACATCATTAGTGGCCACACACAATAACGGCAGCCCAACGACTTCTCGATGAACACAACAAAGGAACGATGGCAACAAAACTTTCGAGCATACCCGTGAGAAGCTGACAAAAGATCGGCGTTTTTAGCTAAGCCGAATCTCACAATCGAGCAGTACCATAAGTTATCGGCGGAATGGGACGCTGCAACACCAACCACTACAACAGCAAAATATGGGAGAAGTTCAAACACACGCGAGCCGTGTGGGAACTCTTGCGACCACAAAGAGCTACTGCAGGGAATACACAATGTGCGATACCGGGTAAGAAATTGTCTTGGGCGGGATTTATCTCGCCGGTATATTAATCTGTCTCTTTTTTTTCAGAGAGTTGAAGAAATTGTAGCAGTTGATTTTGCCCAGGTGGGCGGGAAGGAAACATCCTTTTTGATGATGTTGATTTCTTGCCCGAGGATAGGATCTTTGCCAAATGGTTGGGGATTATGGAATCCTTTGCAAAAGGAACACTGAAGAAGAAGCAGACAAGTGAAGGGAGCCCTCAGAAAGTCTGCAAAGAAACCCAGTAAGACGCCGAAGGCTAAGTCTGTTCAATCTACAAAGGATGTAGACAACGATTTCAAGCTCACATGGTTGAAGCCTTTAAATGGAACAACGATGGAGGAGATGGAAGTCTTGGCTGATTTGGTGATTGATGGCAAACTACAGATTAACAACAGCAGCCCCACCTCTCCTTTTCATCTCAAGGCAATGGAGTTGAAGACGGTCAGGCACTTCAAGGAGTGGTTGGGAATACACTGCCACAAACTGGGTTGGACCTCGGCTTCAACATACGAAGAGGTCAGCAAATATTTGCATGTGACAAACGATGATATGCTTGTCGAATGGGTGAATCAATCGGAAGATCTGGGCAAGAATCTATTGCACGCCAACGCCAAAAAGAAACATTGATTGACGCCTTCTCTTATGGCAGTCCTTCAGCAGCGGAGAACCGAGTTGAACCTTATAAAGGAGGATGCTACGAATCACGACAAGCCCTACAGATGTTTGTTGTTGATTCGGAGACTTTATGGGGTAACATCACTGCTTGTAGGAAACCGTTTCAATTGTTCGTGATGGATCGGCGGGTGTCAAAAAATCCTTCGACAGATAGGACTAGAGGATTTGGTGGAGAAACTTAGCCGTGCAAGCATGTACAAAGAAGGTATTTATTATTGAATTCATGCTTGCACTCTTCACTGATACCTACGTTTTCAGGTATTTATTTCTTGATTCTTGCTCATGTCACCGATACTTTTGCCTTCGCCTTTCGCCAAGAAGAATAACATCGTTGGACAGGATTTTATATGAACGATGCTGATCCCAAGTGCATTGATACGGTTGTTCACTTGGTTGTTAGGAATGCGCCAAACAATTTCAAACTTCCAAATGACTGGCCAGGCATCTGTTTGCACTCCAACGGCCCTGAACCTCCATCCGATACACCGATAGCTGAGAGTGACGTATTCGGCAATGTACGTTATCCAAACATCACAAGTCAAGCGGCACGGAGCATCGTCAACTTGATCAGGGGTCCTCACAGTGATGCGTGGGTTTTTGACTACTGCACTAGGGGGTCCGTCTTGAAGGAGTGTTACCTTCGGGATACATGTGTGTTTGTTGAAAAGGATAAGACCATGGTTGAGGACCTGAACAAGTGGATAGAGAGGTTCTCAACTGACTACCCCAACAAACCCATAAACGAATCTGGTTCAATGTTGGAGTCTGAGGACGATTTCAATCAAATATTAGATCGGAAGTTATCTCAAGGAGTACAGAACATTCACATACTCCATTACTCATGGAAACATCAACAAAGATACGGAAGATCATGAACAATCTACAAGCGGCTTAGACCTTCTTCGCCTCACTCAGAAGGTAATAGCGAAGAAGAATTGTTAATGAGTTCTTAGAGTGACGAATAGTTGTAAATGAATGTAACATAAGGCATTTTTGTATATTTCGTTTATATTTGTACAGAAAATAAATTCTCAAGATTAATGAAGCTTTTAGTTCAAATATGGGTCACACATTAACAAGGTAAATAATATACCTTGATAATTATAAGGTCAGCTAACTATCATTTTGCAGATGTAATGAAACAGTGAGAACATGGATTTTCAGCATTGATGAGGTAAGAGAGGGTTTGGCAAAACTTTCTTGTGCACATGTCAGAATGACAAAGTTCATGCAGGAAATGGATAATAATGCAGCTCAAAACATTGTTACCATGGGGACCACTTCAAATTTTTTATCACCATTTCTATTGGCTTTAGTTCCTAAATCACTTTCTTCAGCGCCTGCAATATGAATCTTATAAGGATGATGTACAATTAAATGATAAAGGATAGGCAATGATATAGTGTCAACAGATAAATGTAAAAGGGAGCAAACAAGTGAGTTGCAAAGCATTTAAGAGGCAACGCTACCCATGTTACCATGGCCATATTGTGTTGTTGGATATCAATGGTGTTCTGCTTCATTGACAAAGGCCCGAGGATAGAAAAAAAGAAATCAAACAAGGAGATTTCATTCCTTATTATAGTAAATTTCGATATGATATCATTTTTCGTCCGGGTTGGACCGTTTCTTTCAAAACTAAGGAATGGGTACACTTGTGGAATTTGGTCATGCATGCAGATTCACAACTTGACACCGTTGTTGAATTTGCTTAAAAACATTGTAGTGTTGCAGAAGAGATGATTCATAAAGATTGAATTTTTACCAGCGAATATATTATAAACTTCTCGAATTTCACAATATAAGAAAGGAAAATAAGCCATACTTCTTCAAGAATGAAAGATTAATTGGGCTTCATGGGGAGATCAATCAGTTAAGGATAATGAAGAACGCACATATCTTAGTGGTAGATGACTTTCCTTAAAAAGCTATGTTAACCAAAATATTGCTTGTATCCATCCAATCACTTTCGACCATATTCTGATACCAATACCATGAATGAGCTAGTGAACTACTTAGATATGTGCCTCAGAAAGAAGAATCTTAAAACTTTTGTGAGCAGTATCTCCGTATTAAACATTTTCTGACGCTTTTCTTTCTCGTGATTTTGAATTTTATAAAATGAAGGATAGCAACCAGGCGCTTTACAATATTATTCTTAAGGAACGTCATTTTTTAATGAGTTTTTATGCAGACCTTAGTCTTATCACATCTTATGTATTAACAAGGATGACAACTCCTAACACATTCATAAGAGTGTTAGGTGGTGGTAACAATATCAAATATTGATCAAAATAATTCGATTAATCCGAAGAGTGATGATTTAGACAAAATGAGGAGATTTCTTTGTATGGTTAAGAAGAAAGTATTTATAAAAAATTAACATGTTATAAGAAATGATTTCATTTGTAATTATGTTTGATAGTATTTTTTAATTATTGTAAACTATTTTTAGAACGAAGAATAATATGAATATTCTAAGATATTTTAAGAATATTCCTTACTAAGTAAGGTTATTGAAGGATTAATTTATTAATTAATTAATATTTAAGGCTTAATTATATATTAATTAAATAATTAATTAATAATTAAAACTTAAGTATTAATTACCTATTTTATATTCTCATTTTCAGGAATCATGCCCATTTTAGTTACAACGTGCATAAATGTTTTTGTTTATTGTTCTTATTTTTGGATGAACAAGTCGGCGAACGTGTTGAAGATGGAGGAGAAGCTAATGTCGCCGAAAATGCAAAGCAACGTGAGGGTATTTTTTCAATGCAAGTTCTTTTTTTTTTTCCCTGTGAATGAAACCTTGTTTCTATAGTGAAACAATCAGACTTCGAAAGCGTGGTGTGTTGGTACATTAAGCAACCGACTGTGAGTATTCAATAATATACATTCTTTGGAACTAATAGTTCAGGTAGTGGATGAAGATCACCTTGTTATAGAAGTTGGTTTAGATTTTTTGGAAGAGAACGAGATGCGAGGTGCTTATTTATATGACACACCCACCACAATAATTATACTAATCATCACGTTTGTCAAGACAACAACTTAAAAGTTTTTGATCCACAAGTATTCCCGTTAAAGAAGAGCAAGTTACTGCAAGTGTTGACGTTGCTGAACCTGGTATACCTTCCGGCGAGGCTATTCTTGCAGAACGTGCTACATCTACGGCAAGAAAAAGGAAAAAACCGATTACGAAGGAAGTTTGCAACGAACAAATAGTTGCCAAAAAGGTTTGAAAAGTAGATCGGGCAGATATGTTGAAGAACTTGAATGTCGACGAAGTTGATACCTGGGATCCGAGTCGAGAACTTCGACAAAAGGTAGCTACCGATCTTCTTGCAAGCAAACAACTTCCAATGGTGAACTTTGGAAAGACAGAGACTGTCTTCCAAAGTTCACCATTGGAAGTATTACATCACCGCGCACATCGCTAGCATTACGCAACAAAAATGTGGCAGGTTTGTCTATTGTTTCACATAGCACTTGCATGTTTTTACAAAAGGCAACATGTCTTTCCAGACTACAGCGTCGGCTGCATGACCGTTATGAGCGTCAATACAATATTGGTGACACAGTAGTGACGCTTACCGCTGCTTCTTTTGAACATCGATGGTAATTTGAAGACATTCTTCGATCACCACTTCAAGGCCCGCATGGCACGTCCACTCTTTTACAAAAGAAACAAACAGACCGTTGGGAAAGGCGTTGTTTTACAACACCTTGAAGAAGACGGTATTGGCTATGTCAGATGCAGGTTGACATACGTTGTGGAGAACTTACAGCCAGGAAAAGTATTATTCCACAATACAAAGATGATGTTTCTTCCTTGCAAATTGAAGTAAGTTAGAGTTTCATTACGTTCGAGCTTCTGTTTCTGAATAATTTATTTCAAAATTTTTTTTGCAGGAGGAAGTGTTATGGCTAGAGTGTTTTACAGGTTGTGGAGATGACTGGCTCTGGAACTCTTCAACTGCCATCGACGACGATGTCAATTATGAGGAAATGGAAGGTATGACATCATACAGGAAGCATGGCAAATCTAGTCATCGATGTGATTCTTCAAGTACGAGATATTCAAAGGTAAAACTCGTTTCTTTCTCATTTTCATTCACGTAAGTTTCTTTTGTGTTCAGAAAGCTGTTGACAAAAAAAAAGACAAATGACAAAGATGTTGAGAAGGAGACATTGAATGAAAGTGATTTTGAAGAGGTAAGCAATCGCTTTGCTTGTTTCCTTTTTGTTTTAACGCTCTCATGCAGGACATAGCAATAGCTGCCAGAATGGGCAAAGTTATCTCTGGAAAAGCCGGAAACACGTGAACAAACAACATTGACACCGCCAGAGGAACCTGTAGTGAAATGTAAAGAAGTTCCTCCAGTAACATCACTTGATGAATCGTAACATGAAGAACCTCTAGAGCAAAACAATATTGCACTTGGTGTTTCTGAGGTATGTATGCATCCGTCGTGTTTATTTTACGATTGTGTTTTCACAAAGCTTTACAGGGAATGAATCCTGGTCTGAATACGTTTGACAATGAAGTTTGAGAAAACTATCGACGTTTTCATGGGCAAAACTTCAGATACAGAGAATGCGAGGGAGAAGGTTGAAAAGGTCAGTTATGTAGATTGAAATCTATGGTTACAGTTTCTATTCCATTCAGGTTGACTACGCTTTGCAAAGAAATAAAAACATCGAGGGGAACAACCAGAAGATTGCAAAAAGCAAATCTTTACGTAAGTACACTAGGAAAAGTTCAACACAGCCAAAGAAAGCTCCTGCTAAAACCATGAAGACAAGAAGCTAGTCTCAAAACAGCTCCAAGGAGAAACCCAATGAGGACGAACTGCCAATGGTACGTGCACTATGTTTGCCATGCATTTTGAATCTGAGACTTATATTTGCAGAACTTAAAGAAAGGGTACACTGTATATCTCATGAGTGAACTTGGTGACTAGGAGAAGTTGACTCCACAGACCCGAAAGCAACTTGTCACAACGTTGCTTTGGGGACTCCATCAACATTCGAGTCACATCAGTGATGGACAAGAATTTCTGACTTCCATACCGCGGAGATCCAGACACATATACACTGAATTCAAGGACTCGGCCTTCACATCTTGTTTTCTTAAGACAGAGGTGGAACATGTAAGTGTTTGACGTAGTTTAGAAGAACTTATTCTTTGTAGTTCAAGGGAACTGCGTTGAGTAGTGATGATGAACTACTCGTTGGCTAAAGTCAGTGAACATTTTAGCTTGAGACAACATTTGCTTTTATGTAATTGGTTTCTGTTTTAATTCTTTAATTAAATATTGGATTAACAAAATAAAATCTTGTTTTATGCAAATGATCGATTGTTTTCGTAAAAGTGAATATTAAAACACACGTTTACACTATTAGAAGTTAATAAATACTTTTAGAAATTACTTCGATAAAGATGGTTTATTAGAAAAACTCCTTGAAATGAAATATACTCGTAAATTTAAGAAGTACGAGTGTAATCATTTTATCAAGATTTATTAAAGTTGTACCATGATATACTCACGAGTATTAATGAGAAAAACATAAACGATCTTATTAATCTATTGAAGATAATTATATATATTTGCAATATTGTGTATTTAAGTCTTTCGATTTTAACCTAAATAACCTTAAATTTAGTTTAAATTTGGCATCGGAGATTAATCTTAAATTTAATAAGAGTGTAATGTACACGACTATTAGTGACATTTATTAGATGATTTCAATTTGGAACTCTTCGCTCCTGTATATAATTTAGGATTTTGAGTTAATATAATATACATTAAAAAATGTAAGATTTCATATTGGTGAAGATAAGAGGCATTTCTAATTATGTCTTTTTTATCTTTTTAGATTTAGTTTTTTCATTGTTTAGATCTATTTCATCTTTATAAATTTTTCCTTTTGTTCTTTTTTATTTATGGATGCACAACATGCAAATTCTTTATTTGTGGAATAATTATTCATGTAATTGTTGGATGTTATACGGATGTAATTGAACAATTATTCTTAATTGATGGCGGTGTTCACAACTCATGATACTACTTTTACTCTTGTTACAAATCCTTGCGTCTAACCAAATTTCTTTTGCAAAAATCCTGGGATGATGTGTATTATTGATTTGACCACTTCACTGTGATTACCACATATCATTTATGAACAATACTCAGTGTTTTCGCTAGTTTCCTATTTGTTTGCAAGGGACGGCATTGTAATGGTACAATGGTTCAAAAGTCGTAACTATCACGACCCGATACAGAATACAAGATACAGAATACGAGTTACAAGATATACCTAGGATATTCCTACAGAATATGCCTATATGATATACTACAGGATATGCCTAAAGGATAAGGTCACTATTTTTAGCTCATGACCATATTAGACTCATGACCAGATTAGCTTGGAGTTGTGAGTATAAAAGCTCTGACCTAATTGTTGTACAATTAGTTACTATCAACACCAGTCATTTTACGATTATTCTTGTCTTGTTCCTTGCTCTTGCCTTGTTTTTGAGTCAAGCCTTCTTGTTGTTATTTTGCTCTTGGGTTGTGGCTTGACAATTTGATAGTAACTCCTTTCATAACTTTTCGATTTTCAGTACTTTTTTTTTTCCTTGATTCTTCTCCTTCGTTTTTTCCTTTTTTTTTTTTTTTTCATAATCATGGCCATTTTGAGCAATTTCAACGCGAGCACCAAATATTGCTTCATGAGCTAGCCACTTTGTGCCAAGTGGTCACAGATCTGCAAGGTTCCACCAACGCGGCACATGCAGCTGCTGATGCATCCTCCAAGGCTGCTGCACAGGCTCTCTCTCAAGCATCCGTGATTTCCTCTACATCGAACACTTCTTTGGAGCCGAAGATTAGCATGCCAGAAAAGTTCAATGGCAATCGTGCGATTTCCAAGGGTTCCTTGAATTAGATTAGGCTTTTGATCCGCATGCAACCACGCCGCTACTCGACTGATGCACAAAAGGTTGGCCTTTTGGCATCCCTACTAGTTGGATCTCCACGGGCTTGGGTTGCCCCTTTGGGAACGTGACGACCCATTGATGGAAGACTTTGAAGGTTTCGTGGCTGCCTTTGAAGCTTGCTTTGGAATCCCGATAAGTACCGTTCCGCATGCACGAAGTTACGAAAGCTCACACAAGGATCTTGACCAGCTTCCGTTTATGCATCCGAATTTCAGCAACTTTGCACGAACATTCCATGGGACGAGACTGCATTGATTGAACACTTCCGTTTTGGGTTGAGGGATGATGTGAAAGACCTTCTCCTTTCGTTACCGGATGCCCAAACATTAGCGGAGATCATGCAACAGGCCATTCACTTGACAACCGCTTATTCGAGCGTCGTCAGGAAAAATCCCGTCAGCAGTTCCTGCAAACCAATCCTGCAGCTGTGGTACATACTTCTGCGACACCTTCTGGAGTAGTTCCTATGGAGGTTGAGAAATACAAGCGTGGCCCACTTTTCACTGCTGAGAAAACGTCACCGCAGTGAGAATCTATGTTTGTATTGTGGTGAAGTAACACAAGGCGGCGAAATGTCCTATTAAAGCTAGGAAGTTCAAGACGCGTGAAGTTGAAGCTGAAGTTCAGTCGGAAAACTTCAATGTTCACTTCGTTTAGGAGCACAAGTTGGACGTAGGTGCAGGCTCCATTGGTGCTGCTCATACCATTCATCACTTAAGTTTTCGTACACATTCATCTCAATAATCGAGAGCTCAAGGAGTTTGCCCTGTTAGACATGGTGCAAATGTATGCTTCATGGATGACACTTTTGCAACTCAACATGGCATTCTGATGGTGAAGTTGAAGCATGCAGTTCCTGTAGAGGTGGCCGATAGTCGTCTGATTGCTTTGGCGCAGTTACCATCCTACCAAACCTCTCTCTTGCAGTCATGGCGCATTCAACTGTTCAATTTCCTTCAACTTGATCAAGACTCGGTCAACTCCCATCATTTTAGGCATGCCATGTCATAGTTTTTACTATGACTCGACCCTTTACTTTGGACGTTGACTGTTGTTACCTACTGTACTATGTTGATGGACCCTAGATGTAGTAGGAAACAGGCCCGCTTAGTGCACTTGGGTATCTGGTGATGGTCCGGCCGGGTGTCATTAGGTATTTGCAGGAAACTCTAAGCGAAGCTAGAACTTACCTTCTAGAAACCCACCCCCAATTTTGACGTCCCGAATAGGCTGATTGGTCTTTGCAGATGAGTTCGGCGTGTTAAGTAGGGTTAGGAACACCCTAGGGTTGACCTAACCCTAGGGTTGCCCTAACCCACGCCCTAAAACCCCCACCCCCTTGGGTAGGGTTTAGGGGTAGGAGTAAGGGTGAGTTATAGGCTCATATTGCTAATTTATCTAAGGGGCTAGAATTCAGTGCCAGCCCACTAACACAAAGGAAAAGAGGGGGGGGGGGTCCGTCACATAAATAAGGTAGAGTATACGTAGGAGAGCTCCTGGGTTCATGACTGAGTTCGTTGCTCTTCTGCCGGTGCAAGCTTCAGCTTGTGTCGTTAAGGTACAACCCTCTGTTGTGCCGCCCTAACTTCCAGATGCCAGGGGTACGTCCCACCTTCGGGGTAGCTTACCCTTAACGTTGGCGAATCCATGCCTGGGAGGACTTGTCGGATGCACGTTCCAAGAAGAGGTTGAGGCTTGTCTCCAGCCTCCTCCTCCACGTCAAGCTAGGAGCAACACTCACAGCTAACAGGGCACGTTCGTGTCCTTGTCCAACTGTGGGCGTGGGTTCTTGATTGACAGGTTTCTTACCGAGTCTTGAGGGATAATTGAGGGGTTCTAGAGTTGGCATTTAGGAGCCACGTTTGTGGCACTTGGTGCAACTCTTGAATCTAAGGGCTATGGCATGATAGCCCACATCGGGAAGGCGGTGTCACATGGAGATGTGACACTGGGTAAAGGTCACATGGTACAACGCCTGAGGCACGCCCTTTGGGGTTATGTCATGGGCTTGTCGCAAGGGGTTGGATACTTTAGCAAACAGACATGCTTGTGCCTGCACTAGGGTGCTAAGCCTTGGGCATCCGCTCAAGGGAGGTTAGGTCTCATAACTAGGGTGCTTTGGGCACACTTGGCTAGGGGAGTGTTCTCCTTGGAATTCAAGGGTTGAACAACCTAAACATGTTAGTAGGAGCCCTTTCGTGAGGCACTTGCAAGGTCATGTGCTTAGGGTTATCCCAAACCTAGCCTTAAGGAGTTTGCTTAGTAGAACAACTCGTGTCCTCACTAAGTACTAGCCCTAGGTCTAGGGTATAACTTGGCCACTCAAACCCTTAGGGGTTAGTCGTGGTTTAGGGAACCCTTTGCCGCCCTAAAGAGGTTGTACTCCCGGTTGAGGGTGATTCCTCAAGGGGTAAGTGACGATGCCTTAGCTCTGTCCAGGGGTATGTGTGGAACACACGTCTCCTTGATGGGGGTTAGGGCATGAGCATGTCTAGGTCTTCTAGGGCAAGACCCTAAGTCAACTAGGGTTATCCCTCAAGGGTTTTTGGGGGTAGACACTCTAAGGAGACTTAGGCTAAACCCTAAGTCAACTAGGGTTATCCCTCAAGGGTTCTGGGGGCAGACATTCTAGGGAGACTTAGGCTAAACCCTAAGTCTCCTGTCCACTTGGGCATTAGAGTCTAACCCTAGGGGTCGTTGGGGTTGTTCTGGGAAACTTAGCGTTGCTCACACAGGGTGATGACGCCAAATGGCCACCTGGCGGCCACGTGTTGCCACGTGTTGGCCCTTTGGGTTAAAACTCTGACATGCCATGGTTCGTTGTTGCAAATCCTCAAATCAACTGAAGGTCTAGGATGTTCACGTTTTCCTCTCCGGCAACCAGGACTAATCCTATACTTCCTGTGTGCAGAATACATCCTTAGTGTCTGAGGCAGTACAAGCTACAAGATTGACCGTGCCTGTTCCTGTATCAGTGTTGAAGACTCCTCCTCGACAGGATCCGCCTCCTATTGGTTCGTTAACACACTCACAAGTTCTCCTCACTCCTGTGCATCCACGGACTCTGTACAGGATTCTTCCAATCCTGTACACTTGTCAACATCCACACATGTTTCTCCAATCCTGCCTCTTTTCATTACTCTGCTTCTGTTCTAGCCCCCAAGATCCTTCCTCTTTTTCAATCACAGCTCCCTCCTTCTCCTCTTCGAGTTCTTACCACTACCATGCATGAACTTGCCACTTTTTTGCCTTCCAAGTAACTCCTACGTCTCTTCTACCTTTCATGTATCTGATTCCCCTGTTTTTCAATTTCCTTCTCCTGTTCCTTCTTCTTCTCCTCCTTCTTCCCTGCCATCCAAGTATCACTCTTTTCATACCGTTTTTGACAAGCACAAGGCTGCAGTTCTTCCTGTTCACAGGTCCTACGATTGTCCTATCGATCTTGTGGAAGGAAAGACTCCACCGTTCGGACCGATTTATGCACTGTCACCTACAGAATTGGAGGTTCTTCGTCAGTACATCGAGGAAAACTTGGCATCCGACTTCATTCGTCACTCAAAGTCCCCTGTAGGAGCACCTATCTTCTTTGTCAAGAAGAAAGATGGGAGTTTACGTTTGGTTGTGGACTACAGAGGTTTGAATCAAGTCACCAATCGGAATCGGTACCCGTTGCCATTGATCCGGAACTTCTCGATCGGCTATAAGGAGCAAAAGTGTTCACGAAGATTGACTTACGAGGGGCTTACAATCTTGTACGGATTTGTCCAAGCGATGAGTGGAAGACTGCCTTTCATACAAGGTGTCACGACCCGATACAGAATACAGGATTCCGGATACAGGATATGGGTTGCAGGACTTTCCTACAGGATATTCCTACCAGGATTCCGGACACAGGATTCGGTTGCAGGATATTCCTACATGATATTCCTACAGGATATACCACAGGATATGCCTAGAGGATAAGGGACATGTGGACTCATCTTAGCCTCTGCATGCATGCAATCACTTTTGCATGCATGCAACCACTTTTAGCACTCATGCCTAAATTAGCTCTTGGAGTTGTGAGCATAAAAGCTCCGACCTAATTGTTGTACAATCAGTTACTATCAACACCAGTCTTACTACGATCAATCTCGTCTTGTCTTGTTCTTGTTTGTCTTGTTTCCTTCCTACTCCTGTCTCGCTCTTGTTTCCTGTCCTACTCCTGGATCCTGTCCTGCTCCTGTCTTGTTCCCGGATCCTGTCTTGATTCTGTCTTGTTCCTGGATCCTGTCCTGCTCCTTCCTGTCTTGCTCCCGGATCCTATCTTGCTCCCGTCCTATCTTGATCCTGTCTTGCTCGTCCGTCCTGTTCCTGTTCCTGTCCTGCTCTCGGTCCTGTCCTGAGTCAAGCCTTCCTATTCTTGGAATCCTGTTCCTTTCCTGGTTTCCTGGATCGTGGCTTGACAGTTTGATAGTAACTGCTTCATAGTTCTCCGTTTTCCAGCTATCCTTTTCTTGATTCCTTTTCCTTCATTTTCTCCTTTTTCTTTCCTAGATCATGGCTGATTTTGAGCGCTTTCAACGCGAGCACCAAATGTTACTTCATGAGCTGGCCACTTTGCGCCAAGTGGTCACCGACCTGCAAGGTTCCACTGCGGCACATGCAGCTGCTGATGCATCCTCCAAGGCTGCTGCGCAGGCTCTTTCCCAGGCATCGGTGGTTCCCTTCATCAAACTTTTCTTCGGAGCCGAAGGTTAGCATGCCAGAGAAGTTCAGTGGCAATCGTGCCGATTTCCAAGGTTTCCTGAATCAGATCCGGCTCTTGATCCGTATGCAACCACGGCGCTACTCGACTGATGCTCAAAAGGTGGGTCTTTTGGCATCCTTACTAAGTGGATCTCCACGGGCTTGGGTTGCCCCCTTGTGGAGCGTGACGATCCATTGATGGAAGACTTTGAAGGTTTCGTGGCTGCCTTTGAAGCCTGTTTTGGAGATCCTGATAAGTACCGTTCTGCATGCACGAAGTTACGGAAGCTCACTCAAGGATCCCGACCAGCTTCCGTCTATGCATCCGAATTTCAGCAACTTTGCACGAACATTCCATGGGACGAGACTGCATTGATCGAACACTTCCGTTTTGGGTTGAGGGACGACGTGAAGGACCTTCTCCTTACGTTACCGGATGCCCAAACATTAGCGGAGATCATGCAACAAGCTGTTCGTTGCGACAACCGTTTGTTCGAGCGTCGTCAGGAAAGATCCCGTCAGCAGTTCCTGCAAACCAATCCTGCAGCTGTGGTACATGTTCCTGCACACCACCTTCTGGAGTAGTTCCTATGGAGGTTGAGAAATCCAAGCGTGGCTCTCTTTCCGCTGCTGAGAAGCAACGTCGTCGCAGTGAGAACCTGTGCTTGTATTGTGGTGGAGCAGGACACAAGGTGGCAGATTGTCCTATTAAAGCCAGGAACTTCAAGACGCGTGAAGTTGAAGCTGAAGTTCAGTCGGAAAACTCCAATGTCCACTTCGTCTAGGAGCCGCGAAGTTGGACGTAGGTGCAGGCTCCATTGGTGCTGCTCATACCATCCCATCACTTAAGTTTCCTGTACACATTCATCTTAATAATCGAGAGCTCATGGAGTTTGCCTTGTTAGACACTGGTGCAAATGCATGCTTCATGGATGATACGTTTGCAACTCAACATGCATTTCGGTGGTGAAGTTGAAGCGTGCAGTTCCTGTAGAGGTGGCCGATGGCGTCTAATTGCTTCTGGCGCGGTTACCATGCTACCGAACCTCTCTCCTGCAGGTATGGCACATTCAACTGTTCAATTTCCTTCAACTTGATCAAGACTCGGTCGACTCCCATCATTTTGGGCATGCCATGGTTCGTTGTTGCAAATCCGCAGATCGACTGGAGGTCTAGGACGCTCACGTTTTCCTCTCCAACAACTAGGATCAATCCTGTACCTTCCTGTGTGCAGGATACATCTTAATATTGAGGCAGTACAAGCTACAGGATTGACCGTGCCTGTTCCTGTACCAGTGTTGAAGACTCCTCCTCGACAGGATTCACCTCATATCAGTTCTTCAGCACATCCGCAGGCTCTCTCCACTCCTGTAAGTTTGCGGTGTCCTGTACAGGGTTCTTCCAATCCCATATCAGTGTCGAAGGTTCCTCCTCAATAGGATCCACCTCCTATTGATTCGTCAACACATTCACAGGCTTGCTGGATCCTGATGAACCTGCAGTGCCGCAAGCCGGAAACAATCAGGACCCAACAACACTTGCCTTTAACAGTCAAATGCAGGATCGCCCGGGCTTGGTGCAAGGTAAGAGCGCCTAGACAATGCATCCGCCTTGCCATTCCGAAAGCCGGGCCTGTAGACGATGACGAAGTCAAAACGTGATAGGAACTCTGCCCACCTAGCCTGTCGCCGACTGAGAACCCGAGCCATTTGAAAGTACTCCAGGTTCTTGTGATTCGTAAGAACTTGTACAGGATGTGCAGCACCTTCCAGGAAATGCCGCCACTCCTCAAACGAATCCACAATGGCCTTGAGTTCCTTGTCATGAATCTCGTAGTTGATCTCCGCCACAGGAACTTACGAGAGTGAAAAGCTACAGGATGAAGCAACTTGTCCTCTCCAACTTGCGATAGCACGAATCCTACTGCAAAATCTGAGGCATCTGCTTCAATGAAGAAAGGATAAGAAGGGTCAGGATGTGCTAAAATCGGAGCTGTCGTGAAAACGTCCTTGAGTGTTGTGAACGCGTGTTCTGCCTTGTTGGACCAAGAGAAAAGTCTTGTGCGCTTGGTGAGTTCTGTGAGTGGAAGTACACGCTTGGAGAAGTCCTGTATGAACCGCCTGTAGAAGTTTGCAAAGCCAAGGAAACATTGTACATCTCGTACCGACTTGGGCCTCTCCCACTCAACAATGGTCTTCACCTTGTGCATGTCCATGGAAACGCCAGCAGGAGAGACGATGTAGCCCAAGAACTCCACCGAATCCCTATCGAAAAAACACTTCTCCAACTTCACGTACAGGCCATGCTCGCGAAGTCGCTTTAAAACTAGTCGTACATGCTTGTCATGTGCCGCCTGGTCCTTGGAGAAAATCAAGATGTCGTCGAAGTAGATCACCATAAACTGGTCCAAGAAGTCACAGAAATGTCGTTCACCATGTGTTGGAATACAGCTGGGGCATTGGTAAGGCCGAAAGGCATTACCGTGTACTCAAAATGTCCATACCTTGTACAAAAGGCAATCTTCCACTCATCGCCGGGACGAATCCGTACAAGGTTGTAGGCTCCTCGTAATCGATCTTCGTGAACACCTTTGCTCATCGCAACGATCGAGAAGTTCCGGGATCAATGGCAACGGGTACCGATTCCGAATGGTGACTTGATTCAAACCCCTATAGTCCACCACCAAACGTAAACTCCCATCCTTCTTCTTGACAAAGAAGATAGGAGCTCCTGCAGGGGACTTTGAGTGACGAATGAAGCCGGATGCCAAGTTGTCCTCGATGTACTGACGAAGAACCTCCAACTCTGTGGGTGACAATGCATAAATCGATCCGAATGGTGGAGTCTTTCCTTCCGCAAGATCAATAGGACAGTCGTAGGACCTGTGAACAGGAAGAACTGCAACCTTGTGCTTGTCAAAAACGTCCTTAAAGTCGTGGTACTTGGATGGTAAGGAAGAAGGAGGAGGAGGAGACGGAGAAGGAGAAGGAGAAAAAACAGGGGAGTCGGATACGGGAAAGGTAGAAGAGGACGTAGGAGTTACTTGAAAGGCAAAAAGGTGGAAGGGAGCAGGATCAGTGGTGAGTTCATGCATGGTAGTGGTAAGAACTCGGAGAGGAGAAGGAGGGAGCTGTGACTGAAAAAGAGGAAGGATCTTGGGCAGAGTTCCTATCACGTTTTGACTTCGTCATCGTCTACAGGCCCGGCTTTCGGAATGGCAAGGCGGACGCATTGTCTAGGCGCTCTTACCTTGCACCAAGCCCGGGCGGTCCTGCATTTGACTGTCAAAGGCAAGTGTTGTTGGGTCCTGATCGTTTCCAGCTTGCGGCACTGCAGGTTCATCAGGCTCCAGCAAATTCCCACACTCCTTTCGTTGGCGAGACTTGAACTCAGGTTCATGAGTGAGAGCCATGTATCCTAACCACCTAGACTACAACGGAGTGCTGGAATTATGAGTCCTGTGGTCATTGACACTGAACCTGAGTATGAAGTTGCAGCCATCCTTGACTCTCGTCTTCATCGTCAACCCTCCAATACTTGGTGGATTGGAAAAGGTACCTGCCTACTGATCGCACTTGGGAACCTGCATCCAACTTACTCCATGCTTCTTCCAAGGTTGCTGCCTTCCATCGGCATTATCCTGCTAAACCAGGTCCCAAGACTCGTGGAACTCGTCTTTAGGGAGGAGGTGCTGTTACGACCCGATACAGAATACAGGATTCCGGATACAGGATATGGGTTGCATGACTTTCCTACAGGATATTCCTACCAGGATTCCGAACACAGGATTCGGTTGCAGGATATTCCTACAGGATATACCACAGGATATGCCTAGAGGATAAGGGACATGTGGACTCATCTTAGCCTCTGCATGCATGCAATCACTTTTGCATGCATGCAACCACTTTTAGCACTCATGCTTAGATTAGCTCTTGGAGTTGTGAGCATAAAAGCTCTGACCTAATTGTTGTACAATCAGTTACTATCAACACCAGTCTTACTACGATCAATCTCGTCTTGTCTTGTTCTTGTCTTGTCTTGTTTCCTGTCCTACTCCTGTCTCACTCCTATTTCCTGTCCTACTCCTGGATCCTGTCCTGCTCCTGTCTTGTTCCTGGATCCTGTCCTGCACCTTCCTGTCTTGCTCCCGGATCCTATCTTGATCATGTCTTGCTCCAAGGTCCGTCCTGTTCCTGTTCTTGTCCTGCTCTCGGTCCTGCTCCTGAGTCAAGCCTTCCTATTCTTGGAATCCTGTTCCTTTCCTGTTTCATGGATCGTGGCTTGACACAAGGTATAGACACTTCGAGTATACGGTGATGCCTTTCGGACTTACCAATGCCCCAGCCGTGTTCCAACACATGGTGAACGACATCTTTCGTGACTTATTGGACCAGTTTGTGATAATCTACCTCGATGACATTTTGATTTTCTTCAAGGCCAGGCGGCTCATGACAAGCATGTACGACTAGTCTTACAGAGGCTTCGCAAGCATGGATTGTATGCGAAGTTGAAGAAGTGTTTCTTTGATAGGGATACTGTAGAGTTCTTGGGCTACATCGTGTCCTGCTGGCGTTTCCATGGATATGCACAAGTGAAGACTATCGCGGAGTGGGAGAGGCCCAAGTCTGTAGGATGTACAATGTTTCCTTGGCTTTGCAAACTTCTACAGGCGTTTCATACAGGATTCTCCAAGCGTGTACTTCCACTCACGGAACTCACCAAGTGCACAAGAGTGTTCTCTTGGTCCGACAAGGCAGAACTGCATTCACAACACTCAAGAACATCTTCACGACAGCTTTGATTTTAGCACATCCTAATCCTTCTTGTCCTTTTCGTTGAAGCAGATGCCTTGGATTTTGCAGTAGGAACTGTTTTATCAAGTTGAAGAAGATAAGTTGCTTCATCCTGTAGCTTTTCACTCTCGTAAGTTCCTTTCGACGGAGATCAATTACGAGATTCATGACAAGGAACTCAAGGCCATTGTGGTTCGTTCGAGGAGTGGCGGCATTTCCTGGAAGGTGCTATGCATCCTGTACAAGTTTTACGGATAAGAACCTGGAATATTTTCAAATGGCTTCGAGTTTTTCAGTCGGCGACAGGCTAGGTGGGCGGAGTTCCTATCACGTTTTGATTTCGTCATCATCTACAGGCCTGGTTTTTCGAAATGGCAAGGCGGATGCATTGTCTAGGCGCTCTACTTGCACGACCCCAGGCGATCCTGCATATAACTGTCAAAAGCAAGTGTTGTTGGGTCCTGATCGACTTTGGTTGCAGCACTACAAATTCATCAGGCTCCAGCAGATTCCACACTCCTATAGGACATCCGTTTGCAGTTGGTACAGACGACTTGGCAAGGAATGTATTTTCACACATTAGTCCTGACATCGCAAGTTCCTCTTCCTCCAATTCCGTACAGACTACAAGTTGTTTACCATACAGGACGGATTCCTGTATCGGGAAGGTCTCCTATATGTTCTGTTGGTGTTGCAGGACTCGTGTGGTACAGGATTGTCATGATACCTCGGCTACAGGACATTTTGGTGTGGCCAAGACAGTTGAGTTGGTGACTCGCAAACTATGGTGGCCTGGGTTGCGAGGTTTTGTGGATAAGTTTGTACGGAGTTGTGACACCTGCAATAGGTCAAAGATGCCTCGTCACGCGCCTCTGGTCTTCTTCGTCTCTTCCTGTTCCTTCTGCTCCTGGAGAATCCATTTTTATGAATTTCCTCACAGATCTTCCTCCTTCTCGTGGATTTGATGCAGTTCTTGTCGTGGTTGACGTTTCACCAAAGCTCATTTCCTACCATGTCACAAGACTGCTACAGGCCAGACAACTGCTGATTGGTGATCCGCGAAGTATTCCGACATTGGTCTTCCTGAGAGCATTGTTTCTGATCGAGGTCCACAATTCATGTCAAAGTTTTGGCGAGAACTTCTCCGGAGTCTACAGGTTTAAGCGGACCTTTCTTCAGGATACCATCCACAAACTGATGGGCAGTCAGAATGCATGATTCAGACCTTGGAGCAATATTTTTCGCTGCTTCATCAGTTACCAACAGGAATGGTTGGACCTTCTTTTAATGGCGGAGTTTGCTAAACAACTCCTTTCACGCATCTACAGGCCAGACACTTTTTTGCTCTTATAGGCTACCATCCACGTTTTGACTTTGCTCCTCCTGCTGTAAGCCACGATCAGGAACTAGGAAAAGAGCAGGATTCCAAGAACAAGGAGGCTTGACTCAGGAACAAGACAGAGAGCAGGATAGGAACTAGGAAGGAGTAAGACTGGAACGGATAGGATCCGGGAGAGACAGGAACAGGATAGGATCCGGGAGCTAGACAGGAAGGCGTAGGACAGGATCCAGGAACAAGACAGGAACATGATAGGATCCAGGAGCGAGACAAGAGCAGGAGGCAAAGGAGCAAGACAAGACAAGAAGAAGACAAGAACAAGAATGATCGTAGAAAGACTGGTGTTGATAGTAACTGATTGTACAACAATTAGGTCGGAGCTTTTATGCTCACAACTCCAAGCTAATCTGGTATGAGTAATCTAGTCATGAGCTAAGAATAGTGTTCCTTATCCTCTAGGCATATCCTGTAGCATATCCTATATGGCATATCCTGTAGGAATATCCTATAGGTATATCCTGTAGAAATATCCTACAGGCATATCCTGTAACCCGTTCCTGTATCCGAAATCCTGCATCCTGTATCGGGTTTGTGACAGCACCTCCTCCCTAAGGACGAGTCCATGAATCTTAGGACCTGGTTTAGCAGGATAATGCCAATGGAAGGCAGCAACTTTGGAAAAGCATGGACTAAGTTGGATGCAGGTTCCCAAGTGCGATCGGTAGGCAAAAACCTTTCAATCCACCAAGTATTGAAGTTGGCGGCGATGAAGAGAGAATTCAAGGATGGCTGCAACTTCGTACTCAGGTTCACCAGCAATGACCACAGGAGGGGGAGAGAAGAAGCCGACTAGGAAGAGAAGAAGGATGGTAGGCTCCAACAAGGAGGTGTGAAACACAGGATGAAGTTTCACCGTAGATGGTAACTCGAGTCGGAATGCTACAGGATTAACCTCCGCCACAATCCTATAAGGGCCCAATCGTTGAAAATCCAACTTAGAAGAAGGCCTGTTGGTGCGAATGTGTCGACGAAGAAGCCACACGAGATCACCAATTTTGTATGCAGGTGCCGGTTGACGGTGAGCGTCAGCATAATGCTTGTATCATTCCTGTGCCTGCTGAAGATGAACCTGGAGATCATCCTGTACCTGCAGAAGATGCTGAAGACGATCCTGTACTGCAGGAGCGGAAGAAGGAGAAGCGGGGGAGCAAAGTCAAAACGTGGATGGTGGCCTGTAAGAGCAAAGAAAGGTGTCTATCCTGTAGATGCGTGAACGGAGTTGTTGTAGGCAACTCCGCCATTGGAAGAAGGTCCAACCAGTTGTCTTGCTGGTAACTGATGAAGCAACGAAGATACTGTTCCAAGGTCTGAATTGTGCGTTCGGACTGCCCATCGGTTTGTGGGTGATATCCTGAAGAAAGATCCGCTTTAACCTGTAGACTCCGAAGAAGCTCTCGCCAAAACTTGGACATGAATTGTGAACCTCGATCGGAAAAATGCTCTCAGGAAGACCATGATGTCGGAACCCTCACGAATCACCAACTCGGCAGTTGTTTGACCTGTAGCTGTCTTGTTGCAGGGTAGGAAATGCGCCTGCTTGGTGAAACGGTCAAACCACAAGAACTGCATCGAATCCACGAGAAGAAGGAAGATCTGTGAGGAAATCCATAGAAATGGATCTCCAAGGAGCAGAAGGAACAGGAAGAGGACGAAGAAGACTAGAGGGTGCATGACGTGGCATCTTCGACCTGTTGCAGGTGTCACAACTCCGTACAAACCTTTCCACAAAACCCCGCAACCCAGGCCACCAATAGTTGCGAGTCACCAACTCAACTGTGTTTGCCACACCAAAATGTCATGTAGCTGGGGTATCATGACAATCCTGTACCACACGAGTCCTGCAAACACTAACAGGAACGTACAGGAGACCTTCCCGGTACAGGAGTCCATCTTGTATGGTGAACAGGTTGTAGTCTGGACGAGAACTGGAGGAAGAGGAACTTGCAACGTCAAGATGAATGTGTGAGAACACATTCTTTGCCAAGTCGTCTGTAGCCAACTGCGAACGGACGTCCTGTAGGAGTGTTGAATTTGCTAGAGCCTGATGAACCTGCAGTGCCGTAAGCCGGAATCGATCAGGACCCAACAACACTTGCCTTTGACAGTCAAATGCAGGATCGCCCGGGCTTGGTGCAAAGTAAGAGCACCTAGACAATGCGTCCACCTTGCCATTCCGAAAACCGGGCTTGTAGATGATGACGAAGTCAAAACGTGATAGGAACTCCCGCCACCTAGCCTGTCACCGACTGAGAACTCGAGCCGTTTGAAAGTACTCCAGGTTCTTGTGATCCGTAAGAACTTGTACAGGATGTGCAGCACCTTCCAGGAAATGCCGCCACTCCTCGGATGAATCCATAATGGCCTTGAGTTCCTTGTCATGAATCTCGTAATTGATCTCCGCCGATAGGAACTTACGAGAGTGAAAAGCTACAAGATGAAGCAACTTGTCCTCTCCAACTTGATCGTAGTAAGACTGGTGTTGATAGTAACTAATTGTACAACAATTAGGTCGGAGCTTTTATGCTCACAACTCCAAGAGCTAATCTAGGCATGAGTGCTAAAAGTGGTTGCATGCATGCAAAAGTGATTGCATGCATGAGAGGCTAAGATGAGTCCAGATGTCCCTTATCCTCTAGGCATATCCTGTAGGAATATCCTGCAACCGAATCCTGTGTCCGGAATCCTGGTAGGAATATCCTGTAGGAAAGTCCTGCAACCCATATCCTGTATCCAGAATCCTGTAGGAAGTCCTGCAACCCATGTCATGTATCCGGAATCCTGTATTCTGTATCGGGTCGTGACACCAGCAAGGGAGCAACCCAAGCTCGTGGAGATCCACTTAGTAAGGATGCCAAAGGCCAACCTTTTGTGCATCCGTCGAGTAGCGGCGTGGTTGCATGCGGATTAAGAGTCGGATCTGGTTCAGGAAACCTTGGAAATTGGTACGATTGCCATTGAACTTTTCTGGCATGCTGATCTTCGGCTCCGAAGAAAAGTTCGATGGAGAGGAAACCGATGCTTGAGAGAAAGCTTGCGCAGCAACCTTGGAGGATGCATCAGCAGCTGCATGCGCCGCATTGGTGGAACCTTGCAGATCCGTGACCACTTGGCGCAAAGTGGCCAGCTCGTGAAGCAACATTTGGTGCTCGCGTTGAAAGTGCTCAAAATCGGCCATGATCTATGAAAAGGAAAAAAGAGGAAAAATGAAGGAAGAAACCAAGGAAAAAAAAGTAACTAGGAAATGGAGAGCTATGGAAGTAGTTACTATCAAACTGTCAAGCCACGATCCAAGAACTAGGAAAAGAGCAGGATTCCAAGAACAAGGAGGCTTGACTCAGGAACAGGACAGAGAGCAGGATAGGAACTAGGAACTCAGGAGCAAGACTGGAACCGGATAGGATCCGGGAGAGACAGGAATAGGATAGGATCCGAGAGCCAGACAGGAAGGCGTAGGACAGGATCCAAAAACAAGACAGGAACAGGATAGGATCCAGGAGCGAGACAAGAGCAGGAAGCAAAGGAGCAAGACAAGACAAGAACAAGAATGATCGTAGAAAGACTGGTGTTGATAGTAACTGATTGTACAACAATTAGGTCGGAGCTTTTATGCTCACAACTCCAAGCTAATCTGGTCATGAGTCTAATCTAGTCATGAGCTAAGAATAGTGTCCCTTATCCTCTAGGCATATCCTGCAGCATATCCTATATGGCATATCCTGTAGGAATATCCTATAGGTATATCCTATAGGAATATCCTACAGACATATCCTGTAACCCGTATCCTGTATCCGAAATCCTGCATCCTGTATCGGGTTGTGACACCTGCTTCTCCTTCTTCTACTCCTGCAGTACAAGATCGTCTCCAGCATCTTTGTCAGGTACATGAGGATCTCCGGGTTCATCTTCAGCAGGCACAGGAATGGTGCAAGCATTATGCTGATGCTCATCGTTAACCGGCACCTACATATAAGATTGGTGATCTCGTGTGGCTTCTTCGTTGGCATATTCACAACCAACAAGTTTTCTCCTAAGTTGGATTTTCAACGATTGGGCCCTTACAGGATTGTGACTGAGGTCAATCCTATAGCTTTCCGACTCGAGTTACCATCTATGGTGAAACTTCATTCTGTGTTTCACACTTCTTTATTGGAGCCGTATCATCCTTCTTCTCTTCTTGGTCATGCTTCTTCTCCTCCCCCTCATGTGGTCATTGACGGTGAACTTGAGTATGAAGTTGCAACCATCCTTGATTCTTGTCTTCATCGCCGCCAACTTTAATACTTGGTGGATTGGAAAGGTTATTTGCCTACTGATCGCACTTGGGAACCTGCATCTAACTTATTCCATGCTTCTTCCAAAGTTGCTGCTTTCCATCGGCGTTATCCTGCTAAACCAGGTCCTAAGACTCGTGGAACTCGTCCTTAGGGAGGAGGTGCTGTCACGACCCGATACAAGATATAGGATACAGGATACGAGTTACAGGATATGCTATAGGATATACCTACAGGATATGTGTCAGAGTTTTTTACCTGGTGCCACAAAGGCGGCTTGCCAGGTGCCAACCCTGGAATCCCCTCTCTGGAAACCCCACGGAATCTGGTAAAGTAACCCGTATTAGGAACCCAACCCTTAGGAACTAAACCCTAACTGACCAAGTCCACGAACGAGACTCACCTTGTGAATCAGGATGCACGGACTGGCCGAGTTATAGGTGTTGTTCCTAGCTTGGCGTGGTTGAGGCGGCCGGAGCAAGGCCTCAACCACTAGTTCTGCGGAACGTGAACTCGGGCAATACCTTTGAGCTTGCGAGCAGGTTTTCGGACCAAGGAATCTGGCTAACTCCTTGGAAGTGACGTGCCCTTGTCTCAAAGGCAAGATCCTGCCAACGATAAGGATAGTCTAACCCTAGGGTGGGTTGTACCCCTGTCGTGTGGAAGTTTGGGCGGCACAACAGAGGGTTGCACCTTGACGACACAAGCTTAGCTTGCACCGGTAGGAGGTTAACGAGCTCTCTTTTGAACCCAGGAAGCCTCACTACATACACTCTACCTTATTTATGTGACGGACCCCCCCCCCCTGTTTACCTAAATGAGTAAGTGGGCTGGCACAAAAATGCCAGCCCTTAGAGAAAATGGTTGTCCTAACCTAACCCTAAACCTAACCCCTAGGGGGGGGTATTAGGGCGTGGGGTTAGGGCAACCCTAGGGTTAGGTCAACCCTAGGGGTGTCCCTAACCCTTTTTGACAAGCTATATTTAACGGAAAACCTACGTCAAACTGGGGGAGAGTTTTCTAGAGGGTAAGTACTACCTTCGCCTAGAGTTTCTCGAGGTACCTAGTGACAGCCGGCCGGACTACCCCTAAACACCTAAGTGCACTAAGCGGGGCTGTTTCTCACTACAACTAGGGTTCGCCACACAACTCGGTAGGTAACAACAGTCAAACCCCAAAGTAAAGGGTCGAGTCATAGTAAAAACTATGACACACTCCCCGCCTTTGAAAATGTCAACGTCCTCGTTGACGTCCAACTCCAAGACTAGATAATGTTAGAAAAATTAACCAAAACTAACATATCACTCTATGTGGAGTCAGCCAAAAGTTCACATAAGTTTTATTACCCCCCTTGCATTACGCGAAACCAAGTACTTCAGAACCGTCGTTCACTGAGTCGTAAACCCAGCTGCCGGAGGCACCACCTGCGACATGAAGTCATTTGGAGACCTTTTGCACGTCTGCAAAGTCTGTCACCCGACGCACACAACACTGGTTAATTTCTTTATTTAACTAGAATTTATTAGGAGGCCTCTAGTTAGTGTTGTTGCCGGCCCCTTGGTTAATAAGAAATAAAGACTTGCTTTATTCCTTATCATCATTACTAACAGTTTGAGACCTTGCCTCAAACTCCTTCACTATCTCCATCGCGTTCTGTAGATTATCCAATGGTTCCCATGTCGATTCGCACGCCGGGTAACCCTTCCACTTGACAAGATATTCTCGTTTACGTTTCGCGTCCCTCGGCGTTTAATATCCTTTGCATCTAATATCGACTCAACTTCGAACTCCTTCATATCGCCGACCAGCTCAGGAAGCGGACGTAAGCTTTCATATCTCTGCGGATGTTTCTCATCTTGTGGAATGGCTCGAGCAAATTGACATGAAACACATTGTGTATTGTTCCCAACTCCGGAGGAAGATCAACTCATAAGCCACTTTCCCTACTTGCTTCACCACCTTGTATGGACCTATGTAGTGCGATAGAAACTTCCTCGAAAGAGTCGTTGGAACCTTCAGGTTTTTGGTACTCAACAATACCATATCCCCAACCTGATACTCTACATCCCGCCGATGTTTATCGTACTGCTGACGATACCTTTCCTGAGCTGCAGCCATCGCTTGACGAGCAGCTTCCCATGTTCGATACAATTGTCCCGTGAACTCTGCTACAGATGGAACTCGATTGCTATCGTCTTTCGGTAACACCATACTCTGAGGAATACCACCCTTATTCCCAGTTAACACTTCCATCGGGCTACATCCGATTGCAGTGTGCATCGAGTTATTGTAACATATCTCAGCCATATCTAAGTGTTCAGCCCAATCAAGTTGATCACCTTGAACATAGCATCTGAGATAGTCCTCGACTTGTCGGTTTACCCTCTCCGTCTGACCATCCGTTTGTGGATGATAAGCCGTACTAAACCTCAGCATCGTCCCAAATTGCTTGAACAACGTTCCCCAAAACTTGCCAGTAAATCGAGGATCCCGTCTGAGATCATCGTTTCCGGTAGCCCTCGCACTCTTACGACTTCGTGGAAGAACAACTTTGCTGCTTGTTTTGCATTCACTGTCTCTACAGTTGGAATGAAATGAGCAACCTTTGAAAATCGATCGACCACCACCATAAGAGCATGAAATCCAAAGATTTGGCAATCCCATGATAAAGTCCAAAGTAACACTTTGAAATGGCCGCTCTGGAATCGGTATACATTGTAACTTCCCAGCTCGTTTTTGCGAACGACTTTTCACTTGTTGACATGTGGGGCATGTCTTGACATACTTGGCAACATCGTCTATCATACCCGGCCAATAGAATCCCTGTTTCAACAAAGCCAATCTTGTGCCTTCCACCATGCCCTGCCAAAGGAACGTCGTGATGCTCTCTTAATAGCCTCTCCCTCCATGTCCCTTCTGGAACATAGAGTCTCTTTTCTTTATAATAAAGAACTCCATCTCGTACTGCAAAATGGGCCTGTTTGAGTGCATCCATTCGACTTTCTATTCCTGCTGGAATATTACCATCTCTTCGTAATTGATGAACTTGTTTCCTCTTTGCCACCAGGCTCAAAGCTTCCTTGGCAAACTTGTCCTGAGGATACGCCGTCACAAATTCATCCACCAAAGTTGACACGGGTGCTGACATAATACGAAGATGACCCTTTCTACTGAGTGCATCAGCTACCACATTGTCCTTTCCCGCCTTATGTCTGATTTCAGGCTGAAATCGTGCCAACTTCTGCTGCCATCTAGCATACTTTGGTGATAGCTTCGGCTGCGTTTCAAAATACCTTAGAGTTACACTATCTGTCCAAACCACAGTGCCATGACTTGGAAGATAATGACGCCAATACTCCAAGGAAGCAACAATAGCATACATCTCCTTTTCGTGGTAGGCCATCGAGTTTGCGCGGCATCTAACTTCTTCGAGAAAAGGACACTGGATGTCCTTTTGTTGCAATACACCACCAATTGCAAAGTCGGAAGCGTCACATTCTACTTCAAAGGGATCTTCAAAGATGGGCAACTGCAAAACTGGCTCAGAAGAGATAGCCTCTTTGAGTTTGACGAATGCACGTTGGCACTCTGGAGTCCAATGCCATGGAATGTTCTTCGTAAGATCTGTCAATGGGGCCGCTATTTCTGAGTAACCCTTTATGAATCTTCGGTAATACCCTGTCAGACCAAGAAATGATCTAACTTCATGCACGTCTTTTAAGTCATCCACTCAGTAATAGCTTGAATTTTCTTTGGGTCCATGGCAACCTCCCCACCTGAGATCAAGTGTCCCAAGAAATCTATCTTGGTTTGACCAAATGCGCACTTGCTTTCTTTAGCATACAACTGGTTCTCTCTCAACCTCTGAAACACTTTTTCTAAGTGTTCCACATGTTCTTCAATTGTCGAACTGAAAACAGAATGTCATCAATATACACCACCACGAACTCGTCTAGATAGTCTCTAAACACATCATCCATCATTGTGCAAAAAGTTGCTGGAGCATTGCACAACCCGAATGGCAAGACTAGAAACTCAAATGATCCATAACGCGTTCGAAAAGCGGTCTTCTCAATGTCATTCTCTGCTACCCGAATCTGATGGTACCAGACCTCAAGTCTATTCTTGAAAAGTACTTTGCTTTTGATAGTCTATCAAACAAGTCGTCCACTCGCGGAAGAGGATACTTGTTTTTGATAGTTATCGCGTTCAGTGCTCGATAGTCCACACACATTCGCATCGTACCATCCTTTTTCATTACAAACAAGATCGGTGCACCATATGGTGATCGACTAGGTCGAATGTGTCCTCGACCAACCAATTCCGTCAGCTGTCTCTTCAATTCAATCAACTCTTGAGGATTTAACCGATATGGGGCTCTTGCCGGTGGAGACGAACCCGGCAAAACCTCTATTCTGTGGTCCACAGCTCGACGTGGAGGTAACTCAGGCGGCAAATCTTCCGGTAACACATCCCTAAACATGTTCAAGACTTCCAAAATAGGTTCGGGAACATGTTCTTGACCATCTCCTATTTTGACTTCACCAGTATCCAAAACCATTGCAAGAAACACACGTTCCCGATGTCTAACTGCTTTACGCAACTGAGTCAAGGTAAGGAACATAGGATTCCAATCCTATCAGTTAGCGTTTCCATTCTGAGCGTCGTTTTTCTAATGGCTTCTTTATCTGCTGCAAGCGTGATTCGATTATCTCCGGAACCCCTCATTTCGATTACATGTTTATGGAACCATTCCATACCCAGAACAAAGTCAAACCCCGTCATATTCAAGACAACTAAGTCTAGCTTAGCCTTCCAATCTTTGATTTGGACAGGAACTGCCCTTGCTATATTATTAGTATTTTGAGAACCTTTGCCAAAATTGATCTTTATTTCACACATCTTTATTACATCCAAATTCAATCGACGAGCTAGACTAGTCGATATGAAGTTGTATGTTGCTCCAGTATCGATCATCATTCGGACTCGGTCCCCTCGTATCCTTCCTGTCAAATATAGCAAAGGGTCAGTTTTGTCTTGAATAGCGAATAAGGCAGGTTGTGTCTGGCACAACATTACCTCTTCTGACTCATCTTCCGGATCTTCAAGCGTTTCTGGTTCAGCAACTTCCTCTTCTACCATCGCCTTGAAATGTCCTGATTGTTGTGAGGGTGCCGGACACTCTTTAGCAAAATGACCAGGCTTGTTACAATTATAACATTTCACGACCCCGCCTGCGGAACGCGGGGGAGCAGACTTTGGAGCCGATCCTTTGGTCTGCTGAGGAGGTGGTAACGCCAATGGTTTCCGAAATCCGGTGGGTCTTGATGTGTCCGAAAACTTGGAACTGCCACAAAGGGACTTGCACTTCGAATTGATGGCGATTGATCTGGTCGCCTATCAAACCTTCTGAACCCAGACTTTGGAGGAAACCTCCTTGGTTTAGGTTTTGCTTCCTCCCCTTTGTACAAGTCTTCTAACGACATGCCATAAGCAACCTTTTGAGCTGCCTCTTGACATTCCCGATAGCTTGTGGGCTTGTACCTTAAGATCTCCCTTCGCGTTTTCTCATTCAAGCTAGCCATGAAGCAACTTCGAGCTTCATCATCGCTCATATTTGGCACCAATCGCCGTACACTTTCGAATCGATAAACGTGGTCCATAGGACTTCCCCGAACTCCCTGTTGACAAAGTGCCAGGTCAGCACGCAATCGCAAACCGAGATCATCCGGCATATACTGCTTTTTGATCTCCTTTTTCATGTGCTTCCAGCTGTTTCGGTATCCACGTTCACCTTCAACAATTCGCCACCAAGTCTTAGCTTCTTCTTTAAGAAACTGCTTAGCACATGCAACCTTTTCTGTCTTTCTCACGGAAGCAGCCTCGAAATAGCTTTCCATATCATACAACCAGTCATCCAAAACCTTGTAATCCTTTGAACCCATGAAATTCGAAGGCTTTACCGGTTTGAATTTACTGGGACCTCCACCAACTACTTCCGTCGAAGAATCTGATTCAGAGGAACCTGACTCTGAGTCATGCTTCTTCTTCTTTTTCCGTGTGTCTGGTTGCGGAACGTCTGGCACTGCCGTATTCGTTGGAATCCGAACGGCAACATTATCGATTCTGTCATTCAATCCCAAGACATCCCCTCGAAGTTCGTTTAGGGCATCCATCATTATTTCACGCCAACCAGGTCGCTGCCTAGCCCTAGGGGGTCGACCTGGATCAGCTTCATCCATCTCCTCATTTTGAGCCTCTGCGACAGCCCTCTCTGCCTCAGGCTCCGGTTGCTTTCTTTTGCTCATCGTATTGAACCCTAGTTTCAACACTCGGAGAATATGCTCGGAATATTCCCAATGTTAAGTTGGAAACACCCTGCACAGGTTGTACACCCACACACATCAGCTTGAACTAGCATAAGACTTTCGGACATACCTAGAATCTCACGCCGACTCACTGAGCAAGTGTTCTCCGAAGTTTGACAACTCACAGGATCAAACTCTCTGCGCAGAATACAGACATGTTAACCAAAGCGATAGAGTAGATCAAGAATTTAGAGTTATCTAAACATTGAAACACTCTATGACTTAAGGTAGTCCTACTGACCGCAGAGAACTTGCTCCGATACCAATTGTCAGAGTTTTTACCTGGTGCCACAAAGGCGGCTTGCCAGGTGCCAACCCTGGAATCCCCTCTCTGGAAACCCCACGGAATCTGGTAAAGTAACCCGTATTAGGAACCCAACCCTTAGGAACTAAACCCTAACTGACCAAGTCCACGAACGAGACTCACCTTGTGAATCAGGATGCACGGACTGCCGAGTTTAGGTGTTGTTCCTAGCTTGGCGTGGTTGAGGCGGCCGGAGCAAGGCCTCAACCACTAGTTCTGCGGAACGTGAACTCGGGCAATACCTTTGAGCTTGCGAGCAGGTTTTCGGACCAAGGAATCTGGCTAACTCCTTGGAAGTGACGTGCCCTTGTCTCAAAGGCAAGATCCTGCCAACGATAAGGATAGTCTAACCCTAGGGTGGGTTGTACCCCTGTCGTGTGGAAGTTTGGGCGGCACAACAGAGGGTTGCACCTTGACGACACAAGCTTAGCTTGCACCGGTAGGAGGTTAACGAGCTCTCTTTTGAACCCAGGAAGCCTCACTACATATACTCTACCTTATTTATGTGACGGACCCCCCCCCCCTGTTTACCTAAATGAGTAAGTGGGCTGGCACAAAAATGCCAGCCCTTAGAGAAAATGGTTGTCCTAACCTAACCCTAAACCTAACCCCTAGGGGGGGGTATTAGGGCGTGGGGTTAGGGCAACCCTAGGGTTAGGTCAACCCTAGGGGTGTCCCTAACCCTTTTTGACAAGCTATATTTAACGGAAAACCTACGTCAAACTGGGGAGAGTTTTCTAGAGGGTAAGTACTACCTTCGCCTAGAGTTTCTCGAGGTACCTAGTGACAGCCGGCCGGACTACCCCTAAACACCTAAGTGCACTAAGCGGGGCTGTTTCTCACTACAACTAGGGTTCGCCACACAACTCGGTAGGTAACAACAGTCAAACCCCAAAGTAAAGGGTCGAGTCATAGTAAAAACTATGACAATATGCCTACAGGATATTCCTACATGATATGCCTATAGGATATACTACAAGATATGCCTGCAGGATATTCCTACAGGATATACCTACGGGATATTCCTACAAGATATGCCTATATGATATACTACAGGATATGCCTAAAGGATAAGGGTCACTATTTTTAGCTCATGACCATATTAGACTCATGACCAGATTAGCTTGGAGTTGTGAGTATAAAAGCTCCGACCTAATTTGTTGTACAATCAGTTACTATCAACACCAGTCATTTTACGATTATTCTTGTCTTGTTCCTTGCTCTTGCCTTGTTCTTGAGTCAAGCCTTCTTGTTGTTATCTTGCTCTTGGGTCGTGGCTTGACAGCAACTTATGGGGATTGAAGTATTCTTCCAATGATTTTAAAAATGTGCGTTTATGCATGCTAACGATTGTGATGATGCTTTTCAACAGTTGCATTGTATTTATCAAGAGCCATATGAGTTGGTGATGCAGTTCGATGTTCAGTTGGCACCACTGCAGTGGAAGGTCTTGATGCGGGATCTTTTGGGAAACAATGAATCGCACGAGTAGAGGAGGGTCCTTGTGCGAGTAAGTTGGCGACCCTTCCATCTTTCTTTCAGGAGTATCATTAAGGGGTTCACTTGGCACTTGGCACCAATTTATCCAATCTTTACTTTTCAAACTCAATTCAATAACATGACACATTTTGTTTCTTTTCAATATTAATTGATACAGGTTCAAATTTATCTTTTATTCCACAGTCTATTATTACACGTTGCAGTCTTCATTTGTGCCGTGCAATCGAACTAGTCTTCATTCTGTATGGCAATAGACACACTCATACTTGTTCGCAAAATGAAACTGACATCATTGTTCATGTGGACAATCATGAACTTGAGTTTTAATCTTTACAAGTGGTGCCGAGTTAAGCTTTTAACCTTATTCTTAGTATGGATTGGTTGACTTGCAATCATGCTAAATGTGACTTCAAAAAGTTTCCCCCTTGTTTAACTCTTCCTTATCTTTCTTTCATTCTTTTTATTTCTATTCCACTTTGTTTATTTGCTTATACCTTTGCTTTCATCACTTTTGTTTCACTCTTACTTCCTACCATATTTTCTTTATATTCTTCCATTTCCTTTTTTGGATCCCTTAGATAATCATCATGAGGCAGTCATTGATCAACTTAAGGAGTATGTTGATCTTTTTAACTTCGACTTATTGTTCGGAATCAAGATTGCAACACATTACCCTATTCCAATTGGAGATGCTAGGCCGATCAAGGTACTTATTTGGTGTCAATCACTAAAGGAGCTCAAGATCTTATGGGTAAATGTTAAGAAGATGTTAAAGAAAAATGTTATTTAGAAGTCTCAAAGTCAAAGTCCTTGGGCATGTGAACTTCATCATATGACGAAGCCAGATAGGAGCATTCAACTTTGCATCAATTATCGCCCGTTAAATTATGTGACTATTTCGGATGTTTATCCACTTCCTCATACTGCAGATCTTCTAAATTGACTAGGGTGTGTCACGACCCGATACAGGATGCAGGATTTCGGATACAAGATACAAGATACAGAATACGGGATACAGGATATGCTTATAGGATATACCTACAGGATATGCCTACAGGATATACCTACAAAATATTCCTACAGGATATGCCTATAGGATATGCCTAGAGGATAAGGGTCACCATTTTTAGCTCATGACTAAATTAGGCTGACCAGATTAGCTCTTGGAGTTGTGAGCATAAAAGCTCCGACCTAATTGTTATACAATCAGTTACTATTAACACCAGTCCTTCTACGATTAATCTTGTCTTGTCTTGTCTTGTTCTTATCTTGCTTCTTGCTTCTTGTTCTCTCCTTATCTTGTTTCTAGTTCCTATCCTACTCTTGTCTTGCTCCTGGTTCCAGTCCTGCTCTTATCTTGTTCTTGGTTCCTATCTTGCTCATGAGTTAAGCTTTCTTATTCTCGGAATCCTACTTTATTCCTTGTTCCTGGATCGTGGCTTGACAGTTTGATAGTAACTCCTTTCATAACTCCTCGATTTCTAGTTACCTTTTTTTTTCCTTAGCTTTCCTCCCTTGTTTTTCTTTTTTCCTTTCTTTCATGATCATGACAGATTTTGAGCAATTTCAACGCGAGCACCAAATGTTACTTCATGAGCTGGCCACTTTGCGCTAAGTGGTCACAGATCTGCAAGGTTCCACCAATGCGGCGCATGTACTGCTAATGCATCCTCCAAGGTTGTTGTGCAGGCTCTCTCTCAAGCATCCGTGATTTCCTCTCTATTGAACTCTTATACGGAGCCAAAGATCAGCATGCTAAAAAAGTTCAGTGGCAATCGCACTAATTTCCAAGGTTTCTTGAATCAAATCAGGCTTTTGATCCGCATGCAACCCGACTGATGCACAAAAGGTTGGCCTTTTGGCATCCTTACTAGTTGGATCTCCACGGGCTTGGGTTGCCCCTTTGCTGGAGCGTGACGAACCATTGATGGAAGACTTTGAAGGTTTCGTGGCTGCCTTTGAAGCCTGCTTTGGAGATCCTAATAAGTACCGTTCCGCATGCACAAAGTTACGGAAGCTCACACAAGGATCTTGACCAGCTTCCGTCTATAAATCTGAATTTTAACAACTTTGTATGAACATTCCATGGGACGCGACTGCATTGATCGAACACTTCCATTTTGGGTTGAGGGATGACGTGAAGGACCTTCTCCTTACGTTATTAGATGCCCAAACATTAGTGGAGATCATGCCACAGGCCGTTCGTTGCGATAACCGTTTGTTTGAGCATTGTTAGGAAAAATCCCGTCAGCAGTTCCTACAAGCCAATCCTGCAGCCATAGCACATGTTCCTGCGACACCTTCTGGAGTAGTTCCTATGGAGGTTGAGAAATACAAGCGTGACTCACTTTTAGCTACTGAGAAGCAACGTTGCTGCAGTGAGAAACTATGCTTGTATTGTGGTGAAGCAGGACACAAGGTGGCAGAATGTCCTATTAAAGCCAAGAAGTTCAAGACGCGTGAAGTTAAAGCTGAAGTTTAATTGGAAAACTTCAATATCCACTTCGTTTAGGAGCCGCAAAGTTGGATATAGGTGCAGGCTCCATTGGTGCTGTTCATACCATTCCATCACTCAAGTTTCCTGTACACATTCGCCTTAATAATTGAGAGCTCAAGGATTTTGCCCTATTAGACACTGGTGCAAATGCATGCTTCATGAATAACACTTTTGCAACTCAGCATGGCATTCTGGTGGTGAAGTTGAAGTGTGCAGTTCCTATAAAGGTGGTCGATGGTCGTCTGATTGCTTTTGGCACAGTTACCCATGCTACCACACCTCTTTCTTGCAGTCATGGCGTTTGATTTCCTTCAACTTGTTCAAGACTCGATCGACTCTCATCATTTTGGGCATGTCATGGTTCGTAGTTGCAAATCTTCAGATCGACTGGAGGTCTAAGATGCTCACGTTTTCCTCTCCAGCAGCCAAGATCAATCCTGTACCTTCCTGTGTGCAGAATACGTCCTTCGTGTCTGAAGCAATACAAGCTATAGGATGGACTGTGCTTGTTACTATATCAGTATTGAAGACTCCTCTTTGACAGGATTCACCTTATGTCAGTTCCTTAGCACATCTGTAGGCTCTCTCCATTCTTGATTCACCTCATGTCAATTCCTCAGCACATCCGCAAGCTCTCTCCACTCTTGTAAGTTCGCAAATTCCTGTACAGGGTTCTTCCAATCTTGTATCAGTGTAGAAGGTTCCTCCTCAACAGGATCCACCCCTTGTTGGTTCGTCAGCACACTCGCAGGCTCTTCTCATCCTATGCATACATGGACTTCTATACAGGATTCTTCCAATCCTGTACACTTGTCAACATTCGCACAGGTTTTCTCCAATCTTGCTTCTTTTCATTACTCTGCTTTTGTTCCACCCCCCAATATCCTTCCTCTTTTTCAGTCACAGCTCCCTCCTTCTCCTCTCTTACCACTACTATGCATGAACTTGCTACTGATCTTGCTCCTTTTCATCTTTTTACTTTCCAAATAAATCCTACGTCCTTCTACTCTTACCTTTCTTGTATCTGACTCTCTTGTTTTTCAATTTCCTTCTCCTTCTCTTACTTCTTCCGTACCATCCAAGTATCGCTCTTTTCAGGACGTTTTTGACAAGCACAAGGCTAGGTCCTACGACTGTCCTATCGACCTTGCGGAAGGGAAGACTCCACCGTTCAGACCGATTTATGCACTGTCACCTACAGAATTGAAGGTTCTTCACTAGTACATCGAGGACAACTTGGCATCAGGCTTCATTCATCACTCAAAGTCCCCTGCAAGAGCACCTATCTTCTTTATCAAGAAGAAAGATGGGAGTTTGCGCTGGTTGTGGACTATAGGGGTTTGAATCAAGTCACCATCCAAAATTGACACCCATTACCATTGATTTCAAAACTTCTTGATCAGTTACAAGGAACAAAGGTGTTCATGAAGATCAACTTACGAGGGGTCTACAATCTTGTACGGATTCGTCCAGGCAATGAGTGGAGGACTGCCTTTCGTATAAGGTATGACATTTCAAGTACACGATGATGCCTTTTGGACTTACAATGCCCCAGCCGTGTTCCAACACATGGTGAACGACATCTTTTGTGACTTCTTGGACCAGTTTGTGGTGATCTACCTCAATGACATTTCGATTTTCTCCAAGGACTAAACGGCACATGACAAGCATGTACGACTAGTTCTATAGAGGCTTCGCGAGCATGGCCTATATGCGAAGTTGGAAGAAGTGTTTTTTGATAGGGATACTGTGGAGTTCTTGGACTACATCGTCTCTCCTACTGGCATTTCCATGGACATGCACAAGGTGAAGACTATCATGGAGTGGAAGAGGCCCAAGTCTGTACAGACGTACAATGTTTCCTTGGCTTTGCAAACTTCTACAGGCGTTTCGTACAGGACTTCTCCAAGCGTGTACTTCCACTCACGGAACTCACCAAGCGCACAGGAGATTTCTCTTGGTTCACAAGGCGAACATGCATTCACAACACTCAAGGACGCCTTCACGACAGCTCCGATTTTAGCATATCCTCCTTCTTTGTTGAAGCAAATGCCTCATTTTGCAGTAGGTTCTATCCTATCACAAGTTGGAGAAGACAAGTTACTCATCCTGTAACTTTTCACTCTCGTAAGTTCCTTTCGGCAAAGATCAATTACGAGATTCATGACAAGAACTCAAGGCTATTGTGGATTCGTTCAAGGAGTGGCGGCATTTCCTAGAAGGTGCTGTGCATCCTGTACAAGTTCTTATGGATCACAAGAACTTGGAGTTTTTCAAACGGCTCGAGTTCTCAGTCGATGATAGGCTAGGTGGGCAGAATTCTTCACGTTTTGATTTTGTCATCGTCTACAGGCCTAGTTTTCAGAATGGCAAAGCGGACGCATTGTCTAGCGCTCCTACCTTGCACCGACCCTGGGCGATCCTGCATATGACTGTCAAAAGCAAGTGTTGTTGGGTCCTGATTGATTTTGGCTTGTGGCACTACAAGTTCATCAGGCTCAGCAAATTCAACACTTCTACAGGACATCTATTTGCAGTTGGCTACAGACGACTTGGCAAAGAATGTGTTCTCACTCACACATTATCCTAACATTGCAAGCTTTCTTCCTCCAGTTCCCGTTTAGACTACACATTATTCACCATACAGGACGGACTCTTGTACCGGGAAGGTCTCCTGTAGTTCCTGTTGATGTTTGCAGGACTCGTGTGGTACAGGATTGTCATATACCCCGGCTACAGGACATTTTAGTGTGGCCAAGACAGTTGAGTTGGTGACTCGCAACTATTGGTGACCTGGGTTGCGAGGTTGTAGAAAGGTTTGTATGGAGTTGTGACACCTGTAACAGTCGAAATGCCTTGTCACGCACCTCTGGTCTTCTTCGTCCTCTTCATGTTCCTTCTGCTCCTTGGAGATCCATTTTTATGGATTTCCTCACAATCTTCCTCCTTGTGGATTCGATGCAGTTCTTGTGGTGATTGACTGTTTCACCAAACATGCTCATTTCCTACCATGCAACAAGACAACTACATGCCAGACAACTGCTGGTATCGCGAAATGTTTCAACATCATGGTCTTCCTGAGAGCATTGTTTCTGATCGAGGCCTACAATTCATGTTCAAGTTTTGGCGAGAGCTTCTCCGAAGTCTACAAGTGAAAGCGAACCTTTCTTCAGGATATCATCCACAAATTGATGGGCAGTCAGAACGCACGATTCAACTTTGGAGCAATATCTTTGCTGCATCATCAGTTACCAACAGGACAACTGGTTGGACCTTCTTCCAATGGCGGAGTTTGCCTACAACAACTCCGTTCACACATTTACAGGTTCTTCGCTCTTACAGGCTACCATCCACATTTTGACTTTGCTCCTCCTACTTCTCCCGCTCCCACAGTACAGGATCATCTTTAACATTTTCGTCAGGTACAGGATGATCTCCGGGTTCATCTTTAGTAGGCACAAACGGTACAAGCATCATGCTGATGCTCATCGTCAGCCAGCACCTGCATACAAATTGGTGATCTCGTGTGGCTTCTTTATTGGTGCACCAACAGGCCTTCTTCTAAATTGAATTTTCAACGATTGGGCCTTACAGGATTGTGGCCGAGGTCAATCATGTAGCTTTCCGACTTGAGTTACCATCTACGATGAAACTTCATCCTGTGTTTCACACCTCTTTGTTGGAACCATATCATTCTTCTTCTCTTCCTGGTCATGCTTCTTCTCCTCCCCCTCTTGTGGTCATTGACGATGAACCTGAGTATGAAGTTGCAGCCATCCTTATTCTCGTCTTCATCACCGCCAGCTTTAATACTTGGTGGATTGGAAAGGTTATTTGCCTACCGATCACACTTGGGAACCTGCATTCAACTTACTCCATGCTTCTTCCAAGGTTACTGCCTTCCATCGGCGTTATCTTGCTAAACCAGGTTCCAAGACTCGTGGAACTCGTCCTTAAGGAGGAGATGTTGTCACGACCCGATACATGATGCAGGATTCCGGATACAGGATACATGATACATGATACGGGATACGGGATATAGGATATGCCTATAGGGTATACCTATAGGATATTCCTATAGGATATACCTACAAGATTAGCTCATGAAGTTGTGAACATAAAAGCTCCGACCTAATTGTTATACAATTAGTTTACTATCAACATCAGTCTTTCTACAATTAATCTTGTCTTGTCTTGTTCTTGTCTTGCTCCTTGCTTCCTGTTCTCTCCTTGTCTTGTTCCTAGTTCCTATCCTACTCATGTCTTGCTTTGGTTCCTGTCCTGCTTTTGGTTCCTGTCCTACTTATGAGTCAAGCTTTCTTGTTCTTAGAATCCTGCTTTATTCCTTGTTCCTAGATCGTGGCTTGACAGGGTGGAGCCATTGGTTCACCAAGTTAAATTTCACATTTAAATATTGGCAAGTTCTAATGGCTGATATAGACATTCCCAAAACTACTTTTCGGACACCATTTGGCTTGTATGAGTTCTTGGTGATGCCTTTTGGTTTAAGCAATGCTTTAAAGACTTTTCAACGTATGATAGACAAGGTTCTTTATGATATGCCGAAGGTGACTTCCGACTTCATCAACAATGTTTTAATCTACTCGAAAGAAACATGGGAGGAGCATATATGTGATGTACGCAAGGTTTTGGATCGGTTATGAGAAGCTGGTTTGAAATTGAAACAGTTTTAGTGTGTGTTTGAATCCAAAGAAACCACTTATCTTGGCTATCACATTTCCTGTGAAGGTTTACAAGCCAATCTTGACAAACTTGTTGCAATTCTAAAGTTCCCTACACCGAAGTGTGTGAACAATGTGTAATGCTTTCTTGTCAAGGTACAATCTTGGTCGTTTTGTAAATCATTTTCAAATTGTATTGCACCGTTGCAAGCATTGCTAAAGTCATCCATGTCATCTTTTGTTTAGTTTAAGGATTGCAAGCAGGCGCTTGCAGATCTCTTTTAGTTTTGGCATACCCTAATTACACTCGTCCCTTCATCTTGCACGTGAATACTTCTGACATTGGTCTTGGGGGCATATTGATGTAGGAGAGTATGAGTGTACCTTGTCAACAACATCCTATTACGTACATTAATCGTACATTGCAACTAGCAGAGGTGAACTACTCCAAAACAAAAAAGGAGTGTCTAGCAATGGTTTGGGGGTTTTGAGAAGCTCCATGCTTACTTGCATGGTTCTCGAAAGCTCTTGGAAGGCGATTATGCTATAGTCACTTCGTTGTTGAAGCAAAAGAACTTGGTTGGCCGTACTACTTGATGCTTCAGATTTACAACTTCGAAGTTGTTAATTACCCAAGGAGTTTCATAGTTAATACTGACACTCTTTCTCAAGTTCCTCTTCCACCTCTCTCTTCTTTTGTTCTTGAGCGTCAGTGGATTTTCTAGATGAGGATTTGGTATCATCAATTGTTGTGCTTGATATTTAGTGTTTGCAAGGTGTAGAATTAGATTTGCCATCTTTGGATGATGTTCATGAAGTTCAAAAGGTTGAGCCATGGATGAGAATCCTGCATCACTTATTAATGACTTGCATTTTAAGCACTTGCATTTGCAATATCGCCTTTAGGATGACCTTCTTTATTTTATGGGGATTGATCCAAATGATCATTTGCGGTTAGTGGTGCCTTCGGTCTTTGTTCCATGCTTACTCCACGCTTACCATGACTCTCATATTCTCTTTAGGCACATGGGACATAGTCATGTGATTAGAAAGTTACACAGATCTTTCTATTAGCTAGAGTTGTGAGGAGATGTGATTCGGTATATGCATAATTGTGTGTGGTATCAAACTTGCAATACTTTCCCATGTACTTATTGAAGTCAATTACAGTTTCTCGTCCATTTGAATTGGTGACGTTTGATTTTATAAGACATTTTCCGTGGTTGACTATTGGTAATGAGTACGTTATTATTGCTTCTGACTGTCTAACTCGTTGGGGGTAGTTGGTACTCTTGCTAGTGAGACTGCCTCTGCTGTTGGCTAGTTTCTCCTTAATTGAGCCATGTTTCAACATTCTTGTCCGGAGTGGATTCTCTCCCTGTGTTTATGGCTGAGACATTTCATGTCTTAACATCTTGGTTGTGGATACGCCACACCTTCACAAGTACTTACCATCCTCAGATAGACATTTTGGTGAAATGGTTCGTCAAGACTTTTAAGGGGATGATCACAAAATACGTGAACTTTCAACATTCGGATTATGATGATTATTTTCCATCTCTTCGATATGCTTATGTCACTGGAATCAAAGTTATGTTGGTACTCTACCATATAAGCTCTTATATGGTCATGACCCGGTGTTGTCGACGAAATTGGGTCTACCTTCTTGCTTGTCACGAGCTGTTGATGCTAGGTCTTGGGATTGGTATTTAATAAGCATTCTTCCATTGATTTAAGCAGAGTCTGTAGAACACTTGGGCTGCGTACAAGTGGGATAACAACTACGGAGTATAAAGTGGATGAGTTAGTGTTGGTTCATTTTCTCAAATTTATGGTATGTCTCTCAGTGGAAGGGACCATATCGAGTGAAGCGACAGGTAGGACTGCAAGTTTATGAGGTAGAAAAGGATCTTCTTCTTTGCCTACCAACACCATCACCCCTTCTTGCTACCAACAGCCCATCATTATTCCCCGCTTCAACCTGATCCTTTAGAGATTGTGCATGTGCAACAGTTAAAATGTTTTATACAATGGGGTTAGGAACAAGTTGTGCCGTTTACAGATTCACAGTGCCTCCTTTTGATGTTTCTTTAGATCCAAACCCATCTACCAAAGAACCCTAACCACTTCCATCCTTCTGAGAGGAGGGGATGATGTAAGGTCCATCACACATATACTATTTGTAATGTAGTGGATTTTGATAATCATCATATTGGTTTCAATCTAAACCACTCATTCATGTATATAAGGTAGGGTTTTAGGTTAACACAGTATACACATTTTTATATTTCGAGCTCTCACAAAATCAAATTATTTACAATCTCTATTGATAGGCTCACTCACACTCACTTAATAATTGTATAATTATTTTGATTAAAATTAAAGAAAACATAGTAAGAATATTTTTAAAATAAAAGCAAGTATTATAAAAGGAGATACACATTTGAAGATTAAAGAGGAATTCATAAAGGTTAAAAGTAACAAATAAATGAAAAACAGTTTTTTAAGCTCATAAAAAAGATAAAATTTAAAAGAAGTTAATAGGATCTGTATGGTGCATAAAAATGCAAAAACAAAAAATAGTGTACCATCATTTTAAATTACAATTGTTTAAGTGCTAAATATGTGAAAAAAAAGGACATATATCCAAAAGTGCTTCTTATTTGGAATAAATTTTTCAGAATTTCAGAGGAAATAAAAGAAATGGTAAGATATACTTTATAATGAAAAAATGTATATATATGAAATACATATCAAAATTCAAGAAATAAGAAGAATTCAAAACAATTTAAAATTCCTCAAGTGAAATGTTATATATGTAAGGAAAAAGCTGTGATATTCAAATATTACCTTTAATTTTACTTTCCCTGAAAAGGATTCACACTTTTGAAATAACTAGATAAAGTATAATTACACTCAAAGAGTTTCAACTCATTTTAAAGTTCATAAAATGCTATAAGAATTGAATACAAAGGAAGAAGCAATTCAAATTTTGACATAAGAGAGTTAAAGTTAAAAGGTTAGTACAAAAATAAATACTCAACTTTAAAGAGAGGACTCAAGAATTATCTTAATAAATGAAGATATAAAGTATAATTTGAAAAATCACATTTTACAATGCAGTGAGGTGGTAAACCAAGTAGCGTAATAAGTGATTAATTAAAGCATTCTATCCTTTCAAACAGCTACTCCTTCCTTATATGAAAATCAAAATTTAAAAGTTTAATTAAATATACTTATTAAGAGTAAATCTTCACCTTTGAATTTTGAATAGAAGGTATATAGAATGAATTTTGAGCAGATAATTATAAGTGGAAAAAACATATAAAATGAAGAAGATATAATGGATTAATTTATAAAGGAATAAGTTTGTGCTTACATGTGTAAGGTCAAGATAGATGTATAGATCACGTTATAATGGTCCACATTCACTAGATTCAATGTGGCGTTGCTAGTACATTATATTAATTCAATATTAATAACGGTTAATACAATATTAAAAAAACTGTTAATTGTAAAATTTAAACCTTAAATTTTATTTATAAAAACTTAGAATATTCTAATATTATGTTTAAAGTAGGATCGCTTCACTTAATTTTAATTGAAACGTGTATTTATATTTATTTAAATTATATTACGTTATGTGTGAGAAAATGCTTCGTTATCTAGATTTTTAATATGAATATATTGCTGTATGTATAAAATATATTTGAACATAAATGTTTGATTATGTTTCACTATGGCAACCTTTAATATTTTAAATATGTTCTACGTATATAAATTATATTTTTTTTAAAATAAATTATAAAAAATCAGAATATACTATTAATAATAATATTTAACAACATATAAATGTATATAATTTAAAATATATGTGAAATATGGAGTTATTGAGACATCCTTTTAACACCATCGAATGCTTTCTATCCATCGTTTAAATCTACATAAAATTGAAAAGCAAGATTTTAATTAGAAAGATATAGGTGTTTTATATTTTAAGTTAAGACCTCTATTATTTTACTAACCAATGTAAGTTTAACCATTATTTGAAGAGCAAGATTTTAATTAAAAAAATTTAAGTGTTTTATATTTTAAATTAGTTTAGACTTTCTGAAGTTATGAGAGATTTACCATTATTTTAGGTTTAGCCACTAATTATTTATAACTTTCTTGTTTTGTCCTTGCTGGTGAAAACATGCTGGTAATACTGGAAGCTGCATTCGATATATTACCAGAAGTGGCAATAACAGCTTTTTTGCTGCATTTGTAAGACTTGATCCAGCTATTGTCGCTGCAGTCGTGATATGCGATGCAGTATTTACAATGGAGCTCCGATTCGAGACCGGTGCACGCTTTGAGAAATTATAAATGTGTGCAACTGCAAATACAAACGCAAAGAATGCAACCGATGATCCAATTAACATAAGCGTGAGTGGCACCAAAATGGGCTGAAGAGCAGCAGAAATGGAGAGATGAATATGAATGTTAAGACTGCAATTATAATGCTCCAATTCGAAGAATGTGCAGAATTTTCTGCTTGACGAGACGAGGATCGAAAGTAGTCATTTTGATAAACCAATGAATAGTGTGGAGAATTCTCATTGTGGAATGGAAGATGCGCGTGGGAATGAGATATTTTAAATTAAGTTGTATTGTATTGTTCACCAGCCAAGCTCAAGAAACATGTGCTTGTAAAACATTATTTATATTATTTACTATAATAATGTTTATTATTATTTATAAACATTGTTAGTGTTTATATGAAAACTTTATTTAGCTAAATAAAATAGAAAAATAAATAAATAAAAGAATGTTAAACTAAATATAATGTTAAGAGAACCATGCACTCTGTCCAAGTGAGAATATATATATATATATATGAGTTTAATTAGTCATCAATCAATAGCAACTTAGATATCCTACAACGGATTATGTGACGTGAAGGGCATAAAATAAATTGTAGTAGTATAAAATTTATCAGGAAAATTATATAACTATCTTATATGTATATTAGTTATAGTAAACCTTCACTATTTAATATTTATATAATATAGTCATATAATTAAGAAGTAATATTCTCGGTAAACATAACTAAATCAAACCACCTCTACGTCTGTTTTAGCACGTGCATACATTAAATATAATAGTATAAATGTAGTTATATTAATATTTTTGATAAATATTATGCATATAAATTAAATAAATAGTAAATACTGGTGCATGGTATGTTTGTGTGAGTTTATATTGAACTGTATCATTTTTACTTATACATTTTGTGTTACTATTATTTAGTTGATGTATGCATGCATTAAAACAAGACTGTTTTCTGATTATATCTAATAATATGAAGTTATACTATGTTATACTAGTACTATTTATATTTTTTTTTGTAAAAACCTAATGTTTTGAAGTCCTGGAATTTCTCTGGATTACTGATGTAGATTTGAGTTTAAAATTAATCTGAAGTATGAATTTATCAACATAATAAATTCATGAGTTTAAGACAAATATTTCAATCATTTACCCAATAATCTTATAACACATGTTTATTCATGCATGCACAAAGTCGGCTTCTCGATTGATTATATATTGAGAGCTTACAACGCAACGTTTTTGACTGCCACATGGTAGCCATGCAGAGCATTGACACTCAATATTATATAACTCAAGCTCAACATTTGCAACCATTCAGTCTTATAAGGTATACGGTACTTATATCTACAATATATACCAATGGCTAATAAATCATTCATTTGCAGAAGCTGAAGTTTGATTGTTCATGAACAAGATGGCATATGTAAAGGTATTGTTGATATGTGCAATGGTTCTGTACATGGCGGACGGGAGTCACTTCTGGGCATACGAAGGGCCAGGTTGCAACAATCATCTGGTCGATTACGGAGCTTGTGGTTGTAACAACATTGCTTCTGGTCAGTAATATGGCGGATATAAATTCAACTACGATGGTCAGACTGCTTATGCATACAATCAGCCTGGATGCTCTGGTGTCAGTCACACCTTGTTCAGTGGTAGTGCACAAGGCTGCAGTTCGTTCGGTTGGCAGAGCATTTGGATTCAGTGTTGAGAACAATAATAACTTAGTCTTGTATGGCTAAAAAAATCCAAAATAAGACTTAAATACTTTCCTTGATTTGGTATACATTTTCTTTTCTTTTAATATTTGTTGAATGCTAATTAATTTACATTTGCTCAACATACATGTTTAAGTATTAATCAGCATCGGTATTAATCAGCATCCATAACATATCTGCATATGCATGCAAATTAGATTTTTTTTTTTTTTTTTTTTCCTTTGTTTCTTTTTCTTTCTTTTTTCAATCCCATTGAGTTTAACGTACGTGTGTGTGAACTAAATCGCATGTTTAGGTAATATAAAGCGAGGATAAGTGACGGCAATGATATAGCAAAGGTTTGGAAAGTTTTAATTAATTTATTTGTATATTAAAATTATTATAATATTCAGTAAAAATACTTAAATAAAGTTTATGAGGTATTTCTTGTGTTCTAGCATATTATTTGAACTTAAGAGTGGTTACCATATGGCAGTTGCGTTATAAGCTCTCAATATTACTAGATAATCAAAGAGATTGAGAGCTGACTTTGTGCATGCATGAAATAAACATGTGTTAAGAAATATATATATATATATATATATATATATATATAGAGAGAGAGAGAGAGAGAGAGAGAGAGAGAGAGAGAGAGTGAGTGGTATTGTATTGTTCACCCGCCAAGCTCAAGAAACATGTGCATATTTATATTATTTACTATAATAATGCTAATTATGTATAAACATTATTAATGTTTATATGAAAACTAAATAAAATAATAAAAAAATAAACAATAAGCAATGTTAAACTATATAGTAAAATTTATACAATATAGTTTTAATATAGCTATATAAATTCTTTATACATAAACTCACACAAACATATCATGCACCAGTGTCTACTATTTATTTTAATTATGTGCATAATTTACTTATAATTATTATACATAATATAATTAAATGTCAAATGTGCCACATGGTAAACATGTAGAGCATTGATTGTGGATAGAGTATATATATATATGAACTCTCAACATTTGCAATTCATCTTAGAAGGTAGTACGATCAATTGCTAATGAAAAATCATCCATTGAAGATAATAGGTTTAACTATAACGATCAGACTGCTTATGCATACAATCAGCCCGGATGCTCTGGTGCCAGTCATACTTCGTCTCGCAGTGCACAAGGTTGCCGTTCGTTCGGTTGGCAGAGCATTTGGATTCAGTAGCAACTTAGTCGTGCATTAATAATAAATAAGAGTGGTTAAAATAGGAGTGGTAACCAAAAGAGGGCTTAATGCTTTCAAAAGTGGAGAGGATGGAAAGCCACTTCTCTTAAAAGGACAACCAGACTCTATTCTATTGAGTACCCAACTCAAGGAACAAGAGGTTATTATTGATGACATCAAAAATATGTGGGATGGGTTCAAAAATCGATACTAAAGAATTCTAATAAGGCAACTGGTTACTCAAAAGTATATAAGTATGTGATCGACTATTGGGAAACTGTTGTTCGAAAGTTAAAAGGGCCTAGTGTCACAAGTACAGAATTACAAAAGCCTTTTTGGCCTAAAACAAGGTGGCGAGAGGAGATTAAAATAACATCACTGAGCACAGACGACATAGAAGCTAGTAGTGATGTGGAAGTGCAAACCCCACACTTTGTTGAACAAAGGAATCAAAAACCTAAAGCATATTTTGATTACTGTAAGGATCTTCAAAAATTAATGATGGTTCTCATTACTCCAGATGTGTCATATAATCAACCTATTTGGATGGGTTAAATTATCGACATACCTGAAGTAATCACAAAAATAATATAGTTAAGGTTGCATGGTTCAAATCATAAAAAAGACGACACGAAGGAGAGTGAAAGATATAATGAATGCCTAGAGAAAATATGGTTTCCCAATCAAAAAGACCTAACATGTTTTATAAATGTTAAATCCATTCGATATGGGTGGATGTCAAGAAGCATTGATAAAGTCACGATTAATAAAACTGCAAGAGAATGTATGTTTTCTGAAGCTTAAAGCAATTACAAAATTATCAAATATATATTTAATATTCATAATTATTATAAACTCTTTAATAATAGTACCAAATTGTTTACTTAACTATATAAATGTATAAAACTATATGGGATTAACTATATTATTATGTATATTATATATATATTTTACTACTACAAAATTTTAATTAATAATGTTATATTTAAATATTAATATTTTAATAACAACATCAATATTTATATAATGTACCTCTTATGCTCTTCCTTTATTGTTATATTAGGTTTATACAATCTTAAATATAATATATTATATAATTTAATACCTTCTACTTTTATAATGTTATTAATTTTTGTTTAATGAATGTTATAATTTATTAAAGGGTGATTACAAAATAGAATATTCTATTTTCAAACATATATTTTAAAGAATATTTTTTTAATATTAGAAAATGCTAATTAAATAATTAAATTATTATTAATTATTATAAAATGGGCCTATAGCCATGCCATTTTAGTTATAATTTGCATTTTTATATTGTTTTTATTCTTATTTTGTTCCTTGCTATTGCCTTGTTTTTTAAGTCAAGCTTCCTTATTTTTATCGTACTCTTGTGTCGTGGCTTGACACTTACAAGGTATATGGTACTGTATATCTACAATATATACCAATGGCTAATAAATCATTCATTTGCAGAAGCTGAAGTTTGATTGTTCATGAACAAGATGGCATATGTAAAGGTATTGTTGATATGTGCAATGGTTCTGTACATGGCGGACGGGAGTCACTTCTGGGCATACGAAGGGCCAGGTTGCAACAATCATCTGGTCGATTACGGAGCTTGTGGTTGTAACAACATTGCTTCTGGTCAGTAATATGGCGGATATAAATTCAACTACGATGGTCAGACTGCTTATGCATACAATCAGCCTGGATGCTCTGGTGTCAGTCCACACCTTGTTCAGTGGTAGTGCACAAGGCTGCAGTTCGTTCGGTTGGCAGAGCATTTGGATTCAGTGTTGAGAACAATAATAACTTAGTCTTGTATGGCTAAAAAAATCCAAAATAAGACTTAAATACTTTCCTTGATTTGGTATACATTTTTTTTTTTTCTTTTAATATTTGTTGAATGCTAATTAATTTACATTTGCTCAACAACTACATGCTATATTCTTTATTTCATGGGTGGTGAGAAAATTTCCGTATGTTACAGCAGCAACACACATTTTTAATAGTAATCAACATCTTTAACATACATGTTTAAGTATTAATCAGCATCGGTATTAATCAGCATCCATAACATATCTGCATATGCATGCAAATTAGATTTTTTTTTTTTTTTTTTTTCCTTTGTTTCTTTTTTTCTTTCTTTTTTCAATCCCATTGAGTTTAACGTACGTGTGTGTGAACTAAATCGCATGTTTAGGTAATATAAAGCGAGGATAAGTGACGGCAATGATATAGCAAAGGTTTGGAAAGTTTTAATTAATTTATTTGGTATATTAAAATTATTATAATATTCAGTAAAAAACTTAAATAAAGTTTATGAGGTATTTCTTGTGTTCTAGCATATATTTGAACTTTAAGAGTGGTTACCATATGGCAGTTGCGTTATAAGCTCTCAATATTACTAGATAATCAAAGAGATTGAGAGCTGACTTTGTGCATGCATGAAATAAACATGTGTTAAGAAATATATAAATATATATATATATATATATTATATATAGAGAGAGAGAGAGAGGAGAGAGAGAGAGAGAGAGAGTATTGTATTGTTCACCGCCAAGCTCAGAAACATTGCATATTATATTATTTACTATAATAATGCTAATTATGTATAAACATTATTAATGTTTATAAAAACTAAATAAAATAATAAAAAATAAACAATAAGCAATGTTAACTATATAGTAAAATTTATACAATATTTTTAATATAGCTATATAAATTTCTTTATACATAAACTCACACAAACATATCATGCACCAGTGTCTACTATTTATTTTAATTATGTGCATAATTTACTTATAATATTATACATAATATAATTAAATGTCAAATGTGCCACATGGTAAACATGTAGAGCATTGATTGTGGATAGAGTATATATATATATGAACTCTCAACATTTGCAATTCATCTTAGAAGGTAGTACGATCGATTGCTAATGAAAAATCATCCATTGCAAATAATAGGTTTAACTATAATGATCAGACTGCTTATGCATACAATCAGCCCGGACGCTCTGGTGCCAGTCATACTTCGTCCCGTGGCAGTGCACAAGGTTGCCGTTCGTTCGGTTGGCAGAGCATTTGGATTCAGTAGCAACTTAGTCGTGCATTAATAATAAAATAAGAGTGGTTAAAATAGGAGTGGTGACCAAAAGAGGCTTAATGCTTTCAAAAGTGGAGAGGATGGAAAGCCACTTCTCTTAAAAGGATAACCAGACCCTATTCCATTGAGTACCCAACTCAAGGAACAAGAGGTTATTATTGATGACATCAAAAAATATGTGTGGATGGGTTCAAAAATCGATACTAAAGAATTTTGATAAGGCAACTGGTTACTCAAAAGTATATAAGTATGTGGTCGACTATTGGGAAACTGTTGTTCGAAAGTTAAAAGGGCTTACTGTCATAAGTACAGAATTACAAAAGCTTTTTTGGCCTAAAACAATGTGGCGAAAGAAGATTAAAATAACATCACTGAGCACAGACGACATAGAAGCCAGTAGTGATGTGGAAGTGCAAACCCCACACTTTGTTGAACAAAGGAATCAAAAACCTAAAGCATATTTTGATTACTGTAAGGATCTTCAAAAATTAATGATGGTTCTCATTACTCCAGATGTGTCATATAATCAACCTATTTGGATGGGTTAAATTATCAACATACCTGAAGTAATCACAAAAAATAGTATGGTTAAGGTTGCATGGTTCAAATCATAAAAAAGACGACACAAGAAGTAGAGCGAAAGATATAATGAATGCCTAGAGAAAATATGGTTTCCCAATCAAAAAGACCTAACATGTTTTATAAATGTTAAATCCATTCGATATGGGTGGATGTCAAGAAGCATTAATAAAGTCACGATTAATAAAACTGCAAGAGAATGTTGTTTTCTGAAGCTTTAAAGCAATTACAAAATTATCAAATATCGTATATTTAATATTCATAATTATTATAAACTCTTTAATAATAATACCAAATTGTTTACTTAACTATATAAATGTATAAAACGATATGGAAGATTAACTATATTATTATAAAATTTTGTATATTATATATATATTATTACTACTACAAAATTTAATTAATAATGTTATATTTAAATATTAATATTTTAATAACAACATCAATATTTATATAATGTACCTCTTATTTTCTTCCTTTATTATTATATTAAGTCTATACAATCTTAAATATAATATTTTATATAATTTAATACCTTCTACTTTATAATGTTATTAATTTTTGTTTAATGAATGTTATAATTTATTAAGGGTGATTACAAAATAGAATATTCTATTTTCAAACATATATTCTAAAGAATATTCTTTTAATATTAGAAAATGCTAATTAAATAGTTAAAATTTTAATTATTATGAAATGGGCCTATAGCCATGCCATTTTAGTTACAACTTGCATTTTTATATTGTTTTTTATTCTTATCTTGTTCCTTGCTATTGCCTTGTTTTTTAAGTCAAGCTTCCTTATCACGGGAACCCCAAATAACGGTTTATATGTGGTTTTATAATATGTTTTTCTACCTTACACATACATGTTATTAAAAATGACAAGTTCTGGTCACAATAACATATGATTTTGTAATGGCTTTTTTAAGGATTGTTTTTGAAAGTTACTTGTAGTAGTTACTTCTTATTATGTTTTATTGATATGTTTATAAAGTATAAATTTATATTGCTGTTACAATATAAAAACACAGCAACATCAATAATATTTTAGATTTCTTTATATGTAACTTCAAATTATGTTTTTGTATTAATTAGCTAAAAAATATACGTATTAAACACATGTGTTTTATATAGAAATTAACCGCTCAATTAATTTTACAAATAAAACACATATATCATTGTTTTAAGTAAACATTTTTAGTTACATTTAGAAAATACATAATAGAACTACTTATAAGACGTTGTTGATTTTAGTAAAATACTTATATTTTATTAATGTTATCAAAGGTTACACACATTGAGTTCAGTCCATTTAGCCTTCTTCCAGTCTTCATACTCAATACGCATATGTCCGAGACGGATGCTCTCTTCAACAAAAAAGGTGTAGAGCACTGGTGGTTCCAAATCTATCCAACCTATGTATGTCCACGGTTCAGTCTTTGTCATTATATTGAGATAGGTTCTTAGCTTTTTCCTTGTCAAGTTTGGGATGATCACGTTGCACATTGTCTCAATCTCTGCTTTTGTTCTCTTTCTCACAAGATCAACAAAGTCCAATGGAAGCTGCATGTAAAATTGTTAACCAAAATACCAATTAAACAACAAACTTACCTTCTGAAACGGCTCAACTGCCTCAATCTTACACCTTGGCCATCGGATGAACACTCCACGATAAGTTAAACACTTTCCCAAGTTGGAACAATCGGGATCCCCTGAATCAACCTTCATACGCTCATATCCTGGCAAGACAGCTATTACAGAAAGTGCAACATCATGATCCCCAGAGGCCTGCATGCAAAAGAGTGATATAAAGAACCTCAAAACTATAGAAAACTTACTTGTTGTGAAGCTTTGCCATTCTATTGGCTTCCTTGATGATGCCTCTTCCAATGGTTTCTTTACCATTCAAGATGTTCACCACTTGTAGTGTCTCAAACTGCAAGAACAGGTATGTTGTAATGAAATAAATATTATTACAACTGAAAACAATACCTCTTCTTTATTCTCTTGATCTTCTCCCAAGTCGTCGTGAACGTCATCCAAGTCATGAATGTACTTTGGCTCATCATCATGTTCCATTTCATTGTCTTGCGTAAGCTCTTGCTCCTGCTCCTCCTAGTAAAAAAAATATAAAACATAACAAAGAAAAAATACTACTTTAAATCACCTCCAAGGCCGTGACTGTTACTTCACTCTTTTTCTTTGGCTCTTTCTCCGATCGTTTCTCTTCATTATCACCTTCATCATCCTGCTAAAACAAGTGTGCACACATATAACTTTAAAGAGAACTATGCAATGCTACTTACATCCGGCACAATACGACGTCTCGTCTTTAGCCTCTTTGATGCTGGCACTTCTTCATCGTCACAACAGTCCGCTTTAAGAAAGTTGCTATCCATCTCACAATCAGTAAGACATTCAGGCCAAGTAACAACTTCCTACAAATATATGTACACATTAGATATATCTAGAAAACACATGTAAAAGGTAAAACTTTACTTCCTCAGTGATCTGTGATGCTTCTGAGCCCGTGAGAGGTACAAACGCTCCAGAACTGAGGCCGCTAACTTTACTTACCTTCACCTTCAACATTATGATGTTGGATTCCACGTACCAGCTTTGAACAACTCCACGTCCCACAAGCACCTCACGCTTTATAAAGAATGGTTCCCGCTTCCTCCTATTCCTGAAGAGTTGCTGGCAGAATTCTACGTGTTCCAAGTCAAGTACTTTCTTGAAACCTACAAGAACCACCTCCGAAACATTGTAAGTATATGAGCGAGTATGAATTGTCCTTGATTGTGTTAATGTTTGTTGGAGCCTTTGACGTTTCCCATGCAGGAATATTGCAATGCGTTGAGAGACCCACTCCACAGGAGTTGTAAATGGTTCATGACCTTCAAAGACAATGGGCTGCATCTTCCCCGTGCTAACAAGCTCTTTTGCCAAAGCTTCCCGTGCAGCCAAATTCTCCTTTTCATTTTTTCCAAAACCCACACGATCAAAAAGTGGAAACCGCTCTTCGCATGCCAGCCGGATCTCCCTTAAGTTCCCAGACATTTGCTCATACTGTTCCTCCCAACCAACCGCATCAAGTCCGCTGTGTGAGTTGAAGTTGTAGTTCTTGAATAAAACTTCTTTTGAAGGCACCTCCCCACGGACCATGAGACCATATTTATGCTTCTTTTCCACCCTTTTGGACCTCTTTGAATGCCGTTTCACTCTTGTCCCTGGAGACGCTTGGGTAGGTGATTGAGACACATGACTATTTTTGTTGACGCTGGAAGGTGTTTGCTTGGGGTTCACCACCTTCAAACTCTTCGCTATGCTAAAAAGCTCCGCAGCTGACCCATAACAAAGGCCCAACTTAACCCAGTGCTCAATGTCGAGGTGAACAAAGCTAGAGCCACGGATCTTTTGGCTTACCAAAACAGAATGAATGCTATCCAAGTCCTGGTGCACCATGGAAATGCTGCTTGATATGGGTGAACAAAGCCTTGCTATCCCAAGCTTTGCTCTCCTCCAACAAACTTATGGATGACATTGAACGGCTGCTTAACACAACAGTTGGAGAACACGGTGGAGTGGGAATAGAAGCTTAGTAGGAGAGCTCGGAGATGAAGATGGAGATGAAGATTGAGAGAATTTATGATACTTTGGAGAGCGCTCTGCCGACTGAACACCACTCACCATCATTAAATGTGTCTTTATAAGAGACTCTAATTATACTTGGGAAGTCTAAAAAAGACATATGTTTATTTAATAGTTTTATTTACTTACATTTGAATTTTTAAAATAGACATATGTTTATTATTTAAAAGCTTCGTTTAATTACATTTACTTTTAATACAGTATAAAATAACAACCGTACCTATATGGTGAATTCAGTTGAACTAGGAAATTACAGATATATATTATTACAGATAATAATTTCATTACAAATAATTATAGATGATAATTATAAGTGTATTTTATTTGTCGGAATAAAAACTTTTTTTCCGCTTCGTCTTGCCTCCATGCAAGGAATGACCTTGACAATGCTTTCCCATTCCTGTGGTTCTTTCTCCTTGTAATTTTCAATAAGAACCCCTTGCTGTGCTTGCAACCACGTAATATATACTTGTTTGTCTTCAACATTAACAGTGTTAATAAGAGCATACCATTTTTCACCGATGGGAGCGTACATCTCCACAACTTCTCCATCTCTAGGCCAGACTGGAACAATGCCAGGTTTACCAAGCTTCAACAGTGCCTTTGGCAGTTCAGCTATTCTTGTCTCCATTGCAATCTTATATCCTGGTCTCTTACCATCACGACAAGGCAGCACACATATTTCTCTAAGTATCTTGGACACTGGTAGAATGCTGCTATAATCAAATCCTTCAACTTCTTTGTGCAGAATTCTCATCCCGGTAGCAGCGTCAACCTCAACCTCTCCATCCACTACACTATACCGCATGTACTCACCTGCAAAGAACATAACCGTCCCTGTACAAATGTTTGCTGTGAATACAAACTCCAGCTTCGCAATGTACTCAAGCAAATTGTCTGGAGCTTCAACAACAATGTAGTCCCCCTCACTAAAGACCGTGTCAGCTACAAGTACTGATGAGTACCTTTCTATGGTCTTAGATGACAACTCATATCTAAACGCTGCTAAAGCTTCTTCTTCCTCCTTTGATACATGTCTCTTGGTAGACCTTCCAATGGCTATACCTTTGCTAACGAACTCATCCCAGCATGTGTGTTTGCTAAACAGACGTATGTTCTTTGCTAAAGTTTGTGTTGGAACGCATATGTAACCATCTACAAAGACATGTATGTTACATTTATAACTTCTCAATATAAACAAATTTACCTGGAGCTCCTCCTTTGCAATATAATGCAACAAGCTTTTCCCATGCGTAGTAGGAAGTAATCCATCACAGTCAATAGATTTCAAGTTCATTAACTTTGTAAAAAAGGTTCTGCAAAATGTTTTAATATATAATCTTTAAAAAAACAATGAAAGCATACCTTTGTAATGCTCTGGTGAAGGATATTTCCATTTCTTTTTGGTTTGTGCAGATACGATTCACTGTAGCAAAGAAGCGTTCAAATCGGTAGCACCATAACAAGTCATGATGACCAAATCGCTCAACATCTAACAACATGTGAGCTGCTCCAACCATATGCTGGACAATAGATTTGTTGTCTCCAAAAGCAATATTTGATCTAACATGCCATGAAAAAAGAAGAGTCCTTGCAGTTGATATTGTTTCTTCATTCCAGCCATGAGTTCTACTGTAATCATAGAATAATTTTGTTATGGCTGATAGCACCTGCATACATATTATTTTCAGTTTAAGTACATGCAACACATATTTACATACCTGTAAAATGTCCCATAGAGCAGGATTTACAAGTCCTTCCAAAACATAGAGGCTATAGACAGCACTGAAAGTCTGGTGTTCATCTCCTTTCCAGTTACCTGGTCTGCATGTAGGATTTTCAGGAGCACGTTTCTTACGGAGGTAAGGTGTTCTATGCTCCAAAGCAGTCTCCAACCTGGTTGTTAAAATTCTTTTAGAAGTCTGTGAAGAGATCTCTTCCCAGCAACTTTCATGTGCCTTCTTTAGAACTCCCAGAGCTAAGTGATGCATTACGTCTATAGTAACATCACCAACAATCTTGAAAGCCTGTGTAGTGACCAAACCATATAATTCTGTTGATCCACGTACACCTGTCTCTCTTTGTGTCTCTTCTCCTTTGTTCCTTTTTTGTAGACAACTTTCATAATCAGCTTGAGTGCGAAGAGGATCTGGTTCTCTAGTCTTTAACCACACATCCTCAAACTTACCTCCATTTTCACAACGTACATGACAATATCGGCAAGGTAGCAATCCGCCTATTGTATAAGATTAAAAAAGAAAAAGTTTGGAAAGTGAAAATGTACCTTGTGACAGTTTTGTAATATCACATTGAGCCGGATGGTCTCCAACAACAGCAAGTGTCAATACGCGTAAGTTGAAAGATCTATCAAGTTGCAAGCCGGGGACATCAATTGCATACTGAACTGGAGTTCCTTCGACAAACAAATCATTCAACTCCGCAACTAGAAGTTGTAGATAAAGATCGTACTTGTCAGGACCATCTGGAAGATCTTCAGTTGTAAATAACATAATTGGTAGAACCATGTGTTTAACCTCTGGAATAGCGTTCTTACCACCATTTACCACCTGAATGTTCAAAGACATGGTGCTCCTTGTTCTCGTACTTGTGGCCTGAAACTTGTCCGAATGAATGATCACGGCAAGGTTTCTGGGATCACCCTCTGCGTATGCCCCAGAGTACATAAAGATGTTACCACAGATAGAGCAAGTCATGCTTCCATTCTCTGAACGTGTAGCAACAACGTTGTGTTCATTTGGCCAGCAGTGGAACATTGTCTTGCAGGTGGGACATTGTTGTGGAAGTTTCCACTGTGCACCTGGAGTGAAAAACGATTGATACTCACGCCACTTGCTACCATGCCAAAACTCTTGCATTTTTGAAGGTTGCTCATGCGTATGTTTTCCAAGCCAATCCTTTCTCTCTCGCCATGGCTGTAGGAAACTCCAAGCTACTGTTCTTGTTGACACTAGCATTTGAAGCCTAGCTGCAAGAGGGATGTACATGAACTGCTTTGCATCCTTGCGGATGTTTAAACATGAAGCACATGACACCCGGTTTGCTTTAGTGACTTGAGCTTCATCGTCTTTAATTTTTGGAAATATATATGGTTTGTCATCCTTATGGTAACACATTGCATATCTGTCAACCTCTGGAGCTCCCAAGTCTCGGCAAAAGCGTTTCATAGTCTTCACACTAGTTGGAACCTTATGACCATTCAACTTCCCTGACCAGTTGTTTAACGAAGCTATCTTTGATGCAAGTCCATCTTCTTTAAAAAGCAGTTTGTAGACTTCATTAGCTAATGCTTCAGGTGCTCTGTGTTGTTCAAACAAACTTGCAAGGTCAAGAATAGAGAATAAAATAGCATCATTCATCAGCAATCCTTTCTGTGGATGCAACTGTATCAAAATCTGGATCATCAAATGGATTTTGTACTGCAATTTGTTGTGGCAATGGCTCCATACACACCTCAACATGCATGTCGTCATCTATTTCATTCTCCCTTGTATTTGGCAATGTTTCTTGTGTTTCTTCGTTGTAAATGGAACCTGTGGTTTTTTGTTGTAAGGCACCCCCTGTTTGCTGATTGAAGTATTTTTCTTTTAACATCCGCGCAACCAAATGCTGCCCATATCCTGTTCTAGAGTATTGCACCCCACCTAGTTCAGGATTTCTAGCTTTACAAAGTTGACATCTACAAATCCTGTAAACATTTGTAAACCTTTTTCTTGAAGATGCTACATGCAACAATTGCTTGTCGCGCTTTCTATGATAATCCCTTGTTGGTCTAGGAACCAATTTATAGCCACATTCCTCACTTCGACACAACTTGCATTGACAAATTACCTTGTTCGCAGGTGCCATACCTAAAAACCTAACATAACTAAAAGATATATGTAAATAATAAACTTAGAACTAAAACATAATACTCAAATAAGTAACAAATACAAGCCCTATTTAAAAAACATATCAGATTAAAAATAACATGTTATTTTATCTTGTTTACACTTCCATACTCCCAAATCACATATTATTTGTTATAAATAATAACAAACAATAACAGTTAAACAAAAAATAATTTCTCTCACCTCTTGTTACAATCACAAATTATAAATGTTATTTTCAAATATAACTTCTTTTGTTATTTTTTAAAATGGAGTCCCCGTGTTATTCTTATCATACTCTTGTGTCGTGGCTTGACACTTACAAGGCATATGGTACTATATATCTACAATATATACCAATGGCTAATAAATCATTCAAAGTTTATTGTTCATGAACAAGATGGCATATGTAAAGGTATTGTTGATATGTGCAATGGTTCTGTACATGGTGGACGGGAGTCACTTCTGGGCATACGAAGGGCCAGTTGCAACAATCATCTGGTCGATTACGGAGCTTGTGGTTGTAACAACATTGCTTCTGGTCAGTATGGCGGATATAAATTCAACTACGATGGTCAGACTGCTTATGCATACAATCAGCCTGGATGCTCTGGTGTCAGTCACACCTTGTTCAGTGGTAATGCACAAGGCTGCAGTTTCGTTCGGTTGGCAGAGCATTTGGATTCAGTGTTGAGAACAATAATAACTCAGTCTTGTATGGCTAAAAAAATCGAAAATAAGACTTAAATACTTTCCTTAATTTGGTATACATTTTTTTTCTTTTAATATTTGTTGAATGCTAATTAATTTACATTTGCTCAACAACTACATGCTATATTCTTTATTTCATCGGTGGTGAGAAAATTTCCGTATGTTACAGCAGCAACACACATTTTTAAGTAGTAATCAATATCTTTAACATACATGTTTAAGTATTAATCAGCATCCGTAACATATCTGCATATGCATGCAAATTAGATTTTTTTATTTTTTTCTTTGTTTTTTTTTTTTCTTACTTTTTTCAATCCCATTGAGTTTAACGTACGTGTGTGTGAACTAAATCGCATGTTTAGGTAATATAAAGCGAGGATAAGTGAGGCAATGATATAGCAAAGGTTTGGAAAGTTTTAATTGTATATTAAAATTATTATAATATTCAGTAAAAATACTTAAATAAAGTTTATGAGGTATTTCTTGTGTTCTAGCATATTATTTGAACTTAAGAGTGGTTACCATATGGCAGTTGCGTTATAAGCTCTCAATTACTAGATAATCAAAGAGATTGAGAGCTGACTTTGTGCATGCATGAAATAAACATGTGTTAAGAAATATATATATATATATATAGAGAGAGAGAGAGAGAGTATTGTATTGTTCACCCGCCAAGCTCAAGAAATATGTGCATATTTATATTATTTACTATAATAATGCTAATTATGTATAAACATTATTAATGTTTATATGAAAATTAAATAAATAATAAAAAAATAAACAATAAGCAATGTTAAACTATATAGTAAAATTTATACAATATAGTTTTAATATAGCTATATAAATTTCTTTATACATAAACTCACACAAACATATCATGCACCAGTGTCTACTATTTATTTTAATTATGTGCATAAATTTACTTATAATTATTATACATAATATAGTTAAATGTGCCACATGGTAATCATGTAGAGCATTGACTGTGGACAGAGTATATATATATGAATCTCAGCAATTCATCTTAGAAGGTAGTACGATAAATTGCTAATGAAAAATCATCCATTGCAGATAACATGATTAACTATAATGATCAGACTGCTTATGCATACAATCAGCCCGGATGCTCTGGTGCCAGTCATACTTCGTTCCGTGGCAGTGCACAAGGTTGCCGTTCGTTCGGTTGGCAGAGCATTTGGATTCAGTAGCAACTTAGTCGTGCATTAATAATAAAATAAGAGTGGTTAAAATAGGAGTGGTGACTAAAGAGGGCTTAATGCTCTTCAAAAGTGGAGAGGATGGAAAGCCACTTCTCCTAGAAGGACAACCAGACCCTATTCCATTGAGTGCCCAGCTCAAGGAACAAGAGGTTATTATTGATGACATCAAAAAATATGTGGGATGGGTTCAAAAATCGATACTAAAGAATTCTGATAAGGCAACTGGTTACTCAAAAGTATATAAGTATGTGGTCGACTATTGGGAAACTGTTGTTCGAGAGTCAAGAAGCGTTGATAAAGTCACGATTAATAAAACTGCAAGAGAATGTATGTTTTCTGAAGCTTAAAGTAATTACAAAATTATCAAATATCGTATATTTAATATTCATAATTATTATAAACTCTTTAATAATAGTACCAAATTGTTTACTTAACTATATAAATGTATAAAACGATATGGAAGATTAACTATATTATTATAAGATTTTGTATATTATAATATATTATTACTACTACAAAATTTTAATTAATAATGTTATATTTAAATATTAATATTTTAATAACAACATCAATATTTATAATGTATGTCAGAGTTTTAACCCAAAATGTCAGAGTTTTAACCTAAAGGGCCAACACGTGGCAACACGTGGCTGCCAGGTGGCCATTCGGTCATCACCCTGTGTGAGCAACGCTAAGTTTCCCAGAACAACCCAACGACCCCTAGGTTAGACTCTAATGCCCAAGTGGACAGGAGACTTAGGGTTTAGCCTAAGTCTCCCTAGAGTGTCTACCCCCAAAACCCTTGAGGGATAACCCTAGTTGACTTAGGGTTTAGCCTAAGTCTCCCTAGAGTGTCTCCCCCAAAACCCTTGAGGGATAACCCTAGTTGACTTAGGGTCTTGCCCTAGAAGACCTAGACAGGCTCATGCCCTAACCCCCATCAAGGAGACGTGTGTTCCACACATACCCCTAGACAAGCTAAGGCATCGTCACTTACCCCTTGAGGAATCACCCTCATCCGGGAGTACAACCCCTTTAGGGCGACAAGGGGTACCCTGAACCACGACTAACCCCTAAGGGTTTGAGTGGCCAAGTTATACCCTAGACCTAGGGCTAGTACTTAGTGAGGACACGAGTGTGCGCCGTAGGCGGACACGAGTGTTCTGCTAAGCAAACTCCCTAAGGCTAGGTTTGGGATAACCCTAAGCACATGACCTTGCGAGTGCCTCAAAAGGGCTTCTGCTAATGCTTAGGTTGTTCAACCCTTGAATTCCAAGGAGAACACTCCCCTAGCCAAGTGTGCCAAAGCACACCTAGTTATGAGACCTAACCTCCCTTGAGCGGATGCCCAAGGCTTAGCACCCTAGTGCAAGCACAAGCATGCCTGTTTGCTAGAGTATCCAACCCCTTGGCGACAAGCCCATGACATAACCCCAAAGGGGTGCCTCAGGCGTTGTACCATGTGACGTTTAGCCCAGTGTCACATCTCCATGTGACACTGCCTTCCCGATGTGGGCTATCATGCCATAGCCCTTAGATTCAAGAGTTGCACCAAGTGCCACAAACGTGGCTCCTAAATGCCAACTCTAGAACCCCTCAATGAACCCTCAGGAACCAAGTAACATGAACTGTCA
>PUQB01000316.1:0-39495 GCA_003024785.1 Selaginella tamariscina | reverse complement strand
GATTTTATATAAACCTACTCTTATTCCCATCCCCTAAACCCAAGCATCGCTGAGTGTTCGAAGAAGAAAGTAATCGATTCAGACCTTTACGGGTCTAGTCTCTCGCCCGGATACTGTCTCGAGCTTCAATCTCCAAACCAGCTCACAAGCACACACCAAAAAGAAAAAAGCAAGCATAAACAAACGAGGCCAAACCAATTGCAGCAGATGCCCAAAGTAGCTCCATCACAACCACTATAGCATACCACATACACATCCACCAAGATCAAACATCAAATTGCCCAAGGATATGCCCAATACGCATCAGAATGACCACTTATTGCAAACACACAAACCTCTTCGTAAACAAGAACCATCGTTGCAGTTGCCCTCTCAGAAGATACCCAATAGACCTTAGAGCAATCCCCCGCAAACTGTATAGCAAATGCCCATCAAAGAGGAGTAACACCGTAAAGCACACCAAAGCAACAATCAAACACACAAACAACGAGGCCAAACCAATCTGCAGCAGATGCCCAAAGTAGCTCCATCACAACCACTATAGCATACCACATCCACATCCACCAAGATCAAACATCAAATGCCCAAGGATATGCCCAATACGCATCAGAATGACCACTTATTGCAAACACACCAAACCTCTTCATAAACAAGAACCATCATTGCAGTTGCCCTCTCAGAAGATACCCAATAGACCTTAGAGCAATCCCCCGCAAACTGTATAGCAAATGCCCATCAAAGAGGAGTAACACCGTACCAGAATAACCATACTCGTTTTCAAGCATGGGAGCCTCACGCCCGGGTGTGCTAGGCTCAACGCACACGCCGACAAGCCATAAATGGTGGTCCTTACCACCTCAAAATGGGGCCGCACTTCCACTAGTAGCTCAAATCCGGGAAGCCGACTCAAAAGATGCCAGTACTGCAACCAGCAAAGGCAATGAAACACGAAACGCAAATGCCTGAACCAACAAAGTGTATAACTCCTTCTGGACACCCAACCAGCAACACGTGTTCGGGGTCTTCAGTCTCTGACCATTCAGCACAGGCCCGTAGGCGGTGCCTAACCCGAATCAGTGGGCCAATCAAGTGCATACGAATTAGCCACACAGCTTTGCCCATTCACCGCAAGTGCCACACAAGGAACAACCAACGTCGCCAGGAACACGACCATCCACATACGCAAGTGCCAGCAACATGTCACTCGGGGTCTTCAGTCCCCTGACCTTTCAGCACAGGCCCGTAGGCGGTGCCTAACCCAAGCAACAAGCTAATCAGGTGCGCATGCCACCAGAAACAACCAACATAAACAACCAACATCGCAAAAACAACCAACGTCGCAAGGAACACGACCAACAACATCCAGAAACAACCAGTAGAAAGCATCACGAAGAACAAGTCCGCACCACACAGAAACAACCTCCAGAGCCAACCAACATCACAAAGAACAACCATCGACTAACTATGAAGCTTCCTCAACAAAATCAATGACCATTGCCCCACATGCAAGAGCAGAACAAGAGCAAACTCCACCAAATCGCCATGTCTAGCCAAAAGGACCACCACTGAACCATGGTAATACTCGCAGATAGCTATGGGTGACGAGGCCATGCTGTAATCCGCATCATCATATGTACCATTGCAGTTGATGACTTGCCCAGACTCCGCTTGCCGTGGCTACAAGGGAGTCAGCAATATCGCTTCCAAACAAGACACAAACAACTTGATTTCGCAGCTCATATATGACAATCCAAGCTTGTCATGCATGGTAAGACCATGCTCCAGTCCCACAGCAACAGCATAACTCATATGACCTCTCAAAGTTACCACACAGTTTTACCCCTTCTGGGCAAATGCAGCAAGACCTAGCATCGCACACATACCTTTCGAAACTCCAAATCCTTGCTCCAAAACTTGAGGAGAGACGTAAGAGATCACATCCTCACTACCCATCTCCTCAATTTCATCAAAAAACCGAGCAATCAAGGCGCACATGCATCAAACCCTAGAGTGAACCCTAGCATCGCACACATACCCTTTAAAACTCCAAATCCTTGCTCCAAAACTTGAGGAGAGACGTAAGAGACTACATCCTCACTACCCATCTCCTCAATTTCATGAAAAACCCGAACAATCGAGACGCACATGCATAAAATCCTAAAACTCACCACACAGTCGAAAATTCCAAAAAATTCCTTTGAATCGAGTCAAAGGGGCCATCAAGACATCACCGTGCAACCATCTAACACTCCATCTCCCCCACCGCCAAGGCGCTAGGCGCCAAGGCGGCTAGGGTTGCACAATCGTGTTGATATGAAGGAAGTTTATGTGTTTTATTCATGGAGCATATACAAGCACACTCTTCCTGGTTTTCCTTCTACGTTTGTGTCCTAGCCTCCTACCTATCTTTACTACTTTAGCAAAAATTGTATTTACGGAGTGCCACGTCATCCTCCACGTCGGCTGCCACGTCATCCTACCATGTCATCCTCCACGTCATCTGCCATGTCATTCACATCATCTGCCATGTCATCCTCCACGTCATCTGCCATGTCATCCTCGTCATCTGCCACGTCATCCTCCACGTCCACGTCATCTGCCATGTCATCCTCCACGTCATCTGCCACGTCATCCTCCACGTCATCTGCCACGTCATCCTCCACGTCATCTGCCATGTCATCCTCCCACATCATCCTCCACGTCATCTGCCATCATCCCACGTCACCCCACGTCATCCTCCACGTCACCCGCCACGTCATCCTCCATGTCACCACGTCCATCCTCCACATCCTCCACGTCATCCGCATGTCATTATGTTATCCTGCCCCATCAACTACCCCTGCGAACAACTCTGGAGTGTGCTAAGGAGCCCTGTAGCTTTGTTCTAAGCCCTCTACTCCACACCGGCATTCCAGCCTCAAGCTAGTCCTACTCTTCCTAGTCAGGTTTACACAGGAAAAACCATCCTCAAGGAGGATCCATAGACTCTGCCATACAATCCTACTGAGACAACTAGGGTTACTCTTTCACACCGGGACTAGTGCCAAGCAGACTTAACTGCTCTCCCTGTAGGCTCCCTTGGGGAACAGGAGAGTTGAAAGGGAGTTGCCTCCCCGTCCACTGGGACCCATCCATGCACTTAACGTGAGATAAGCGTCTAATGGACTAAACCGCTCTCCCCTAGTGCTTCCCTGGGAAGCAGGAGAGTTGAAAGGGAGTCTCCTCCCCGTCCATTGAGCTCGTCCATGTCTTTAGAGCCCCAGCCATCCTCGTAGAACCAGGTCGCACAGGATCTCTACCTCTAGATTAACTGCCTGTCTGACCCTAGACTTAAGAAGGATATTCCTAACTGTTAGCCTTTCTGCCTAGCCGAGTGAGTTCTAGGACTAACTACAGCTCACCTCGTCACGCCACCAGCAGCCACCGAGGAGGGCTCCATCTCCACCTGATCTGGTTTTGCCGCTTCACTCCCAAACATGGTAACCATACCCGTTCCACTAAATCTCGCTCGTTTAAGTCTCCTCTCTCCCAGGATAATTCATGATGCGATGACACTGCTGAAACCAGCATTGTCCAGAAGAAGGTGACTGTTCGCTGAGTTGACCATCGCCGCCCTTTGAATACCCCTGCGTTCCTTGACCTCCATACTGCCCACATTGCACAGCCTCGCACAAAGTACCACTGGTTTGCTGACATGCCTGGTGGCTCCTCCACAATATGCATAGTTAAGCCGGGGTTATAGCTCGGTCGCTCATCTCCTTCTGCTTTCACAATCCACACTCCAGCTGATCTAGGTGTATGAACTGCGTGCTCCCCCAGACACGTTACTTCCCAGCTTATCAATGCGTCCTCTCTACTGAGGTGTTTTACCAAACGCATCACGTGTGCCCACACCTCCCTCGCGCAGACGCATTCCCAGAAGCAATGGCGCTCTGTCTCCAGCGTTCCACACGCTTCACACCCCTGGAATGGTAACCCCTTCACGTTGCCACGAACCGCCAGACTATCCTGTAACATCAACCACATAAAAGACTTAATGATGATGGCCAAGCTCCTGCCCACAATTCCCTGCCAAAATCTTTGCTTAGGCCACGCGGCAGTCCTGCGGCATGTAGATGATCTGCAAGCTTGGATCCCGGTCTCCGTCCCAAGAACAGTTTCCGACCCATGCGCGGCGCATAGCTGAAGAAATCTCCATCCTGATCACTGGCGTTCCACTTCCAGGCTTTTGGATCAAAGGTGAGATCCTCCACTGCAGCTTTGCGAAACCAGTACAGTATCCGCCACTCCCCGTGCCTAATCCTCGGATCCACTATTAGCCGTTTCTTTTCCATGTCTACAACGCGCGCCAATCTAGCATGCGCCAAATCTGGCAAGGCCTCTATCTTTACCCTATGCGGAGACAGTAGGCCATCATCTCCTGCCCGGAATCGAGCACCCTCACTCCCTGCCCAATCATATATATACCATACATCCTCATCCAAGACTAACCAGTCCCCTGTAGCCCACTCCTGTGCCTGCCACCTCCCAGTCTGCCGTAATTGGTCCCGTGCGAATATCAACATCCTGATGGCATGCAGAATAGGCCTTGTGAAAGTGCGTACCTGCTGACCTTCCCACCGTCTTATCCATTGTAGCTGGGTCTCCTCATCCAATGTCAACTCATCTAACTGCCGTACCACACGCAACCCAGCTCTATGCCATCGCCGAAATATGTCCCTGAGTACCTGTGGAGATTGCTCATCCCCTAGTGGCTTGCCGTCCTCGGAGCTCATCAACTCGTGCAGAAAGATCGGATGTCGATCATACTCCGCTTTACACCTCGGCGGAACTGGGCGCAGCGCCGTCTTTAGTTTCTCCCAGCTTCCCAGCAACTTACCACTGAAAGACTCTCGCACCACTGGTAACTTTAGGGCAGACGTTGCCAACCACCATCTATCATCCCGTGCCCATTCTGCCGTTCTTCCTGAAGCTCTTGCAGGACGTACTCGTGCCATCGTATCCCTGAGCATGACTTTCCACGCTTGTAGACCCGGAGCGAGGCTTCGTATTACTAACTTCACCAGCAAGGCTTGAGCTGCCTCCGCCGGGGGTATTAGGCCAAGTCCCCCTTCATCCTTTGGCATGATACATGACTCCCACCTCACTCTAGCCTGGTATCGTGCATGCTGACCGGCTCCCTTCCATATGTAGACTCGAAGGAGAGCTTCGATCTTGCGCATGGTCTCCACGTTGATACTCCACGTCCCTGCAAAAAACCACAAGCTGCCCAGTAGGACACTGTTAGCAACGGTCACTCGGGCTGAGAAAGACAATTGCCTTCTCCCCCATTGGTTTAGGTGGCTTGCTACACGGTTGAGCACGAAAGAGCTTTGGCGGGCCGGGCAGTAACTGGCGCCGATCTGGAAGCCTAGGTATCGCGTGGTATCTCCTTTCTCCACCCACTGGAACCCCCACTCTCCCCCAGTTGGGATGCTCTCCTTCCCCGAGCCAAATGCCTCGTGACTTGTTCCAGTTGGTGCGTGCCCCTGCTGCCACATTAAACCGCTCTAACAGTCTGTGAACTCGATCCATGTTGGTCTCATCCCCACTCAGCAAGAGGCTCGTGTCATCTGCAAACAGACTGTCAAGTACGTCCCGTTGGACTGGAGGTCCCAGATCTGCCAAATCCCCCTGACACGCTGGTAACGGGATTCCCACGGGCCGCATTGGCCGAGATGCGGACATGTGCGCGTGCATGGCTTCAGCTTGCATCAGGAAGAGATACGGTGCTAGCGGGCAGCCCTGTCTCACAGACCGTTGCAACTCCATAGCTGGCCCTAGTTTCCCGTTGAGGAGCAAGTGACTTTTTGAGTTACGATACAACCTGGAGATCCATCCAATGAACCGTTGTGGCAATCCTTTGCGCCTCATTACTGCTTCCAGAAACTGCCAATCGACTCGGTCATAGGCCTTCTCGCCATCTAGAAGCAGGAAGCAGAAGTCTCCTCCCACGGTTTGTGCGCGCTCCCCAGCTAAACATTGTTGCGACATTCTCATAGAGCTGCCTGCCTTGGACAAAACCACACTGCGAAGTCCCTATGATGACTTGCATTACCGGTCGGAGGCGGTTTGCCATTGCTTTGGCAACGATCTTGTAGGCTGTGTTGAGCATTGATATGGGCCGCCAACTACGCACCTGTGTCGGGTCTGTCATGCCTTCCTTGGGGATAAGCGAAATCATGCTGCTTGTGAACGCATCTGCCCACGGCCGACCATCTGGTCCTTCACACACTGTCCTCCATTCAGTGTGTAATGCCTCTCCAATCCAATGCCACGACTGGGCAAAGAATTCCACCGGAATCCCATCCAACCCTGGGGATTTGTCTCTTCGCCGCAGTTCCCGCATGGCCAAACGCAGTTCTTCCTCTGTGAAGGGCTGGATGAGTGTGTCTGACATCTCCTGTGTCAACAGGGACGAAGTGGAGCTAACACCAACTCACACATTCGTGCACGCTCTGGCGTCCATACTTCGGCAGAGAAGAGCTGTTCAAAGTATTGGACGCCCACTCTCATCATTCCTTCCACATCCTCCTGCAGTTGCCCTTCGATGTCTTGTAAGCCTAGGAGAGGTTTACTTTGCAGCGTTGGTTTTATCGCTCGATAGAACTCTGCATTGAGCCTTCGCTCATTTGAGTACCACCTCTGTGCTCGCAACCTTGTGCAGTCTTTCACCTTGAAGTCTTCCAGTGCCTCCAAGTGACGCAGGAGGACTTCCTTCCTGGCTATCAGCCACTCATTCTCAGGGTGACGACTCAGCAACCTCTCACATGCAGCCACACTGTTCCTTACTGCCCGAATGCCTGCGAATACCCTTCTATGCTTGTCACGCTGTCCTTCCCTACATACCCTCGATACTGCCTGCAAATATTCCTCCAGCTCCGGCCATCCATTCTCCGCTCTGGCCTTTCTCTCAAGCCACATTTCCTTAAGTAGGTCTTGCACCTCCGGGTTAGTGACATACCTTCTGGTAATGGCCGGTGGACGCGGGGGAAGACTTGATCGAGTTCCCTGCCGAACAAACATGGAAACTGGTGCGTGGTCTGAAAGAGTAAAGCCCTCCCACCTTCTCATGCTACCACACATACCCAGCAACCACTGCGTGCCATAAAATCTGTCCAGCCTACGCTGTATTACACGACCTCCTTGCAGTACACCTGACCTGGTAAACCGTGGCTCATGGTCTTTATACGTCACACTGCCATACACATCCTGGACCCCTAGCGCCACTTGCAATGAACGCCACGCTTGCTGTTCAATCTGGCCACTCGCGGATCCTTCATACTGTCGAAACGACGCTCTGTCCGACGTGTCTGCCTCCACCTCAATCATGTTGAAATCACCACAGATTATCCACTCATCCACCTCCTCTGGCACCTTTTCCCTCAGCTCTCTCCAGAATGCGATACGTTGCTGATCTTCCGTTGGCGCATATACATTCAACAACCCCACACTCTTCCTCTTAACTTTCAGCACCACGTACTGAGCTCTACCTCGGATTAAGATGCCCTGTCTCAAGACCGCACCGGCCCATCGTCTACTCAAGCAGACCAATGTCCCCCCCGTTCTGCCCAATGCTGGATTCCAAAATCGCGTATACCCCGGCAAGATCCAGCTTCCCTCTCCCATCATTGACGCTGCAATGTGGTGCTCCTGTACTGCTAAGATCTCTACCGCTACTGATGCAACTTTAATCTCAGCCAGGTGTAGGCTTAGTTTCTCCCTTTTCCGCTGTCCATATGTGTCCGCGTTCGCCAAACCCCGAACATTCCATGTCAATATGTGCACATCCATCATTTTGTTGTTGGGGATGGTGGGTCAGGCACTTGCCCCGTGTCCTCCACCCATGCTAGCTCCTTCGGTAGATCAAACCGAAGTCCAAACCATCTGATTTCGGCTACGACGAAATCCTGTCCCGGCGGTCGCTCTGCAGGTACCAGCCTTATAGAATCTGGCTCACGTCCTGTAATACTCTCCACAAACGGAGACAATTGTGGTTGCAAGGGCATGTCATCACAAACTGGTGCCACCAGTGGACCAAAGCCCCCTTCTGGGAGACTCATCATGAGCAGGTCTCGTTTCCGCGCATCGTTCTCGTTTATCTTCCACACATATAATCGGCATGGCCGTGGCGGCTTTGCCGGACCCTTCACTCCAACCTGTCTGGTTAAGCGATCAGGAGATTCCTCCTCTTGCGATTCGTGATTGAGGATCACATGCACCTGGCTCGGCTGAAAATCAGGTGCCGGACTACCCTTTCCAGAAGCCCTGGGCATCTTCGGTGGAATCGTCGGATCTTCTCCCCGTGAGAGCTTCGCTTTCCACGTCCTCTTGGCTTTCTTCCCGAGTTTCGGACGCACCTTCAACCCTTGCGTCAGCTTCGGGACTTCTCTCTTCTTTAGGAACTTCTTCCGTTTCATACTTCCAGGCTGTGAAGTACTCGGTTGGTTTGTGTCACGGCCCGACACAGTTTCTGCCTGTTCATTCTCCTGCGGTTGTTGCAAGGCTGCAAACTTCCCACCCACTGTCGTTTTGACTGGTGTGGCTTGCCCCGATCTGGGGGAAGACACTGCCTTTTTCCCTTTTGCCGCTGTCCAACCCTCTTCCTCTGGTTGGTCTGCTTTTGCTGGCTGTTTCCTTGCCTCTGTCCAGTCTTGCCGTTTCTTTCTCGCTGCTAGTACTGGGCATGTTGCTATCACATGTCCGTTCACCTTACAAAACCGACACGCAAGCCTGCCTCCTCGCAAGGTGATTTTCACCTTGACACCATGGATGGATAGTTCCTTGGGCACGTCTGCCACTGTAGTTCCCCTCAACTTCATGCGCACCGGCCCTCGCATCCCCGGAGCTGGTTCCCAAAAACCATACTCCGCCGCACCTAGATCTTGGGCCACTCTATCCATTAGAGGCTGTTTTACAGATGAAGGTCGGGAGATCCCACAGTTCGATCCAGATCATCTTCTTGCGCTAGATAATTCCCTTGTCCTCCGGACTGCACTCTGGAATCCATTTGAGAACCTTTGCCCAGTACGGGTAAGCCCGAATGGTTCCCTGCGCCACAAACATCCAGACACGTGGCATCACTTAATTCACCTTCAAAACATCCACGGCCTAGATTCCGCATGCTAATCACAGAGCACTGCAAACCCGGATCACCCAACGCTGTATTTAGCCAATCTTTTATTTCTGCCGTCGGTGGAATTCTGCCTCCAAATATCAGCGTGAACATGGTGCCTCGCGCTTCCATCTGCAGACGAGTCTCTTCAACGATGCGTAACTCTTCCTCTGTTAGATCCATCACCATCCGGTGACCACCCTCTAGCTCCTCCATCCTGGAAAGTTGAGACGATCTGCAACAGCCACTTTACGAGTTCCCACCAAAGCAGCCTTCGTTATCTTCAACGATGCCGGTAAGGTGTCCTTTCCTTTCCACACACTTGTCTTGACTTTTGCCAATGGTGTTCTTGCTTGCTCCCCTGATGGCGTATCCGACAGCTCCGCAGGTTTGTCACTTAGAGAAATCCGCACTTCCTGTTCCTCCTCCGCTGGTACTTTCCAACTTCTTCTCTCATAATCGCCCGATCTGGGACTGCTCTGCTTCTCCTTCTGCTCGCGTGTTCTCCTGTTGTTCTTTATCCGTCTCTCGCATCTGCTCTACCCGTGCACTTTCCAACTGTTGTAGCCCTGTTCCTCTAGGTTGCTCAACTCCTCCGCCCTCGGCTCCTTGTCCTTAGTCCCCTCCATGTCTTTTCTATGTTCTTAAATGCATCTTGGATCACCTTTGCCAAAACTGATTGTACTACCTCCTCAACATTTAAGTTGTCTTCTCCGACCTGCCCGTGAATTCCTTCTCTGTTTGTCCTTCTGTTCTACCCTGACTGCTAGCTCTCCTTGACACCGGCATCTCCCCTGAGTCTTCGTACTCCGACAACACTCCACTTATACTTGACACTGTGTTACCACTCTCTAAACTAGATCTCCGTTTGGGATCCATCTCCATATCCTTCAGCAGTTTTTGCCATGCTTCCTCATCCGCTAACCTCTCCCGGCTTTTTTTCTTGCAGGTGCCACTCTCTCTCTGCATCTTCTTTGCTGCCAGCTAAGCTCCACACCATCCTTGTCGGTAAGGGAGGGAGCACTTCCATTCCTGCCCACAGGACTTCCATAGCTCCTTCTTCAGCGTTCAACAATTCAAAGGTATGTGAATCCCACCCGAACTTCTCCATACACATACGTTCCAGCGCCATCAGAAAAGTCTCCTCCAAACGTCTTACCACCTTCAGCCCACTCCATGCTCCACCATCTTCCTTGTGCAACAGCACCCTCTCTTTACCTTCGCAGTCCATTAATTTGAACTTGACCACGCGTTCTTCCGTGTCATCTTCTTCCTGGATTTGTGTCACCACCGTCCCGCCCGAACGGTCTCCTCGCAAACGAACCAACCAATCTTCCAGTTTGTCCGGCACTCCTCGCAACACCTGTTTGATTTCTGTTCCTGCTTCCACCGCATTAATCTGGGTCTCCTCCACGCGCACCCCTCGAGCTTGCAACGCCAATACCACAGCCTGACTCGACAACTTATCTGCTCGCGCATTTTGCTCCCTCGCTACATGCTTCATGTCCACCTTCTCGAATTGGGTCATTAAAATGCACACTCGCTCATGTAGAACTCGTAAACCTTCTGTCCTAACTTTCACTTTCCCTTGTACCTGCTGTACCATCAACTTGGAGTCGCAATCGTGTTGATATGATGGAATATTGTAAGTTTATTCATGGGGCAAAATACAAACAATAGTTCCAAGATTTTTCCTAAGGTAACGCCTACCTAACTCTCACTTAGTCTATGTCAAGCTACTATATACACCTAGTCTATCCCGTCATACATCTCCTCAACAGTCCGGACAGAACTGTCCTCAGCCTCCCAGTCACCAGATCCGTAAGCAGCCATGTCATCGCACACGTGTACAGCCACCTCACCATCCACGTCAGCTGCCACATCATTAACCACGTCAGCCGCCACATCATGATCCACCTCATCTGCCATGTCATCCTCCACGTCATCTGCCATGTCTCCATCCACGTCAGCTTCCACCTCAGCAACGATGTCAGCTGCCACCTCAGCGAACACGTCAGCTGCCACCTCAGCGAACCCGTCAGCAGCCACGTTATCAAGCGCGTTGGCCGCCACGTAGTTATCAGCAGCCAGGTCACCTCTTCATCAGCAACCACATTGTCACCGTCGCCCATATCAGGGAGAATGTAGCAACCAACGGGGCGGACTCCATCGCCACTTAATCTGATTTTGCACCTTCGCCCCAAGCAGCGGGATCCACAACCTCTCCATAAGATCTCTCTCATTTAAGTCACCTCGCTCCCATGCGACTTCATGGTGTGAAGCCACCGCAGATACCAGCGTGGTCCAGAAGAACACAACCGCCCGTTGGATAGACCACCTCTTCCCCTTAAACACCCCCGCATTTCGCGCACGCCAAATAGTCCACATGGCACAACCCCGAATGAAGTACCATTGGGAGGAAGAAATTCCTGGTGGTTCTTCCACTATATCTAAGATAAGGCCCGGGCTAAAGCTCGGAGACTCATCCCTGCCCATATTCACCACCCATACCCCCGCCGACTTGGTGAGGTGACTTGCATGCTCTCCCAAGCAGACTAGCTCCCAGCTCACCAAAACATCCTGCCAGCTGATCTGTTTTACTACTCTCATGACTCGAGCCCAGACTTCCTGTGCACACACACATTCCCAGAAGCAATGCCTTTCTGTCTCCAAGGTTCCGCAGGCATCACACCCCTGGAAGGGAAGCCCCCATACATTGCCGCGTACCGCCAGGCTGTTCTGCAGAAGCAGCCACATCATGGCTTTGATTGCGGAGGGCCACGGGCCAGACCATAGCTCGCGCCCAAAGTCCTTGCTCAATCCTCGCGGGAGCCCAACTGCGTGCAGATTGTCTGCAAGCTTGGACACAGGCCGCCGTCCCAACAAGAGTTTCCGGCCCATCCGTGGCTGGTAATTAAAGAAGTTGCTACCTGCTTCACCAGTTGTCCATCGCCACGCTTTGGGGTCAAAGTCCAGCTCTTCAACGATCCCCCCGGAAAAGGTGCAGTAGTCTCCACTCGCCATGGCGGACACCCGGATCCACGCATGGGTGCTTCACGTCCATGTCTATTACTCGCGCAGGCCGTGCCTGTGACAAATCTGGTAATGAGGTGATTGCCACCTCGTGTGGCTGAAGCAGCCCGTCCTCCCTGCATACTTGAAATCTCGCTCCTTCTTGGCCCTCTGCATCATACACAAACCAAACCCAGCGGGTGCCTTGATCTTCCAACATCAACCAATCTCCTGTTTTGTGAGCCTGCGATTGCCACTCGCCCATTCCCCGCAACCGATTCCGCGCATAGATGAGGGTTTTAAGAGCCCGGCGCATGGTATCTGTCACCGCCTGTACCGGCTGAGCTTCCCACCGTTGGATCCATTGAGCTGCCAATCCCATCTCCTCCATCCGCAAATCCTCAAGCTGTTGTACCCGCCTAAGCCCTGCCTTGTGCCACCGCCTATAACAATCCCGCAAGGCTTGTGACATCCTCTCATCCCCTAGCAACCAACCTTCCTCCGACTGCATCAGCTGGTGAAGAAATATGGGGTGTCTCAGATATTCCGCCCGACACCCAGGAACCACCGGATAAAGCGCCTCCTTGAGCTTCTCCCACGTGCCAAGAAGTTTCCCTGTAAAGGACTCCCGAAGCACAGGAAGGTGAAGTGCCGATGCAGCCAAAAACCAAGCATCATCGCGTGCCCACTGAGCTACTCTTCCAGGACCCCGAGCTGGTCTCACGCGCATCAGTGCATCTCTCAGTAGAAGCTTCCACGGTTGTTGCCCCGGTGACAGTCCCCTAATGACGAGCTTAACCAGGAGTGCTTGAGCCGCTTCCAATGGTGAGATCAAACCCAAGCCCCCTTCTAACTTCGGCATAGTGCAAGATTCCCATCTCACCCGGGCTTGATATCTCGTCCGTTTGCCCGCCCCTTTCCAAATATACGCGCGCAGCAAGGTTTCAATCTCCTCATCGTTGCCACATTAATACTCCATGCTCCTGCAAAGAACCAAAGACTCCCGAGAAGCACACTATTGGCCACCGTGGCCCGGGCGGGAAAGGACAACTTCCTACGCCCCCACTGACTAATGTGACTCGCCACCCTCTCTAGAACGCACAAGCTCTGTCTTCCCGAGTCATACCGCGCTCCAAGTTGGAAGCCTAGATACCTCGTGGTGGCTCCCCGTGCTACCCAGTGGAAGCCCCAGTCATTTCCCCATGCTGGATGGTCTCCATCACCCAGCCAAATCCCCCTGGATTTACCCCAGTTTGTCTTCGCCCCTGCGGCCAGGTTGAAACGCTCCAGCAGGCTCTTCACTGTGTCCAGATTCTCCATATCCCCTGCTAAAAGTAGTCCCGCATCATCCGCAAATAGGCTGGCCAGCACCTCCTGTTGAGATCGTGCATCCTCACCCTCCAAGTCAACCCCATGATCGGGGAGCGGTATCCCCCGTGGCCGTCTGGGTCTCCGGGCTAACAGATGTGCATGCAATGCCTCCGCCTGCAGAACAGATAAGGAGCCAACGGGCACCCCTGCCGAACAGATCGCTGCAATTCTACCATCCGGCTCATCCTACCATTGAGGAGCAAACAGCTTTTGAGCACCGATACAACCGGGAGATCCACTGCACCAACAACCGCGGAAACCCCTTCTTCAGCATCACTGCCTCCATGAAGGTCCAGTCCACTCTATCATACGCCTCTCTGCGTCCAGAAGCAGCACACAGTAGTCCTCCTGAAGTTCGTGTGCGCGTTCACTTGCCATCAGCATCGTCGCCACATTCTCGTAAAGCTGTCTCCCCTTGACAAATCCACATTGGGCCGAGCTCACCACCACCTGCATGATCGCGCAACCGGTTTGCCAGCGTTTTCGCTACGATCTTATATAGTGAATTCAACATTGAGATCGGTCTCCAGTTGCGAATGAGAGTAGGGTCCGCTGAGCCCTCCTTGGGAGCAGGGCTATCATGCCCTCAGCATATCTACTGCCCAAGCGCTGTCATCGGGACCTGTGCACAGTTGTGTCCACTCTTTATGAATCGCCGCCCCAACCAGTGCCATGAGTTCGCAAAAAAAGCCATGGGGATGCCATCCAGACCCGGTGCTCTATTCCCGTCGCAGCTCTCGCATCGCCAGTCTCATCTCCTCCTCTGTGAATGGCTGAACCAGTCTCCTCTGCATCTCTGGGGTAACACAAGGGCCAACCGCCGCCAGTTACCACGTTACCGCCTGCTCCGTGCTAACGACCAGGCTCTGCTGAAACAGCTTCCTAAAATACTCCTGGCCAACCTCCATCATCCCTTGCATATCCTCATGTAGCCGCCCTTCATCGTCCTGGAGACCTATCAGTGGTTTGGACCTTAACGTGGGCTGGATGGCGCGATAGAACTCGGCGTTCAACCTTCTCATTGAGTACCATCGTTGCATCCGAAAGCCTCATACAGTCCCGCACCTTCAGATCTTCCAAGCCTTCCAAATGCTTCTTCACCACCTCCTTGCGGGCCACCAGCCATTCATTATTTGGATAACGACTCAGGAGCCGGTCGCATGCTACCAGGCTTCCACGGACTGCTCTTAACTTCAAGAGGGCGGACGAGTGCTTGGATCTCTGACCTTCGCGACACCAGCGAGACACTTCTTGAAGAAACTCGTGGAGAGGCCAATCGGTTCCCCGCGATTGCCAGATGTGTTCCAGTTGACCTCGTACCTCCAAGTCATTCACGTAACGAGCCGTGATCGCCGCCGGTCGCGTGTCCAAGTCTGGTTTCGCCATAATCCTGACGAAAAGTGACACCGGTGCGTGATCAGACAGGGTGAAGCCTTCCCATCTCCTCATCCACCCACACTTTCCAAGCACCCACGCAGACCCGTAGATCCTGTCCAGGCGTCTGTGGAGGACCTCTCCTCCCTGCGCAACCCCTGACCTAGTAAATCGCGGAGAATGTGAACGAAAAGACGGAGAGCCAAACACATCCTGCACCCCCATTGCCACCTGGAGCGTTCGCCATGCAAGCTGTTCAGCTTGCCCTGCTTCCGACCCCGCGTAGCGTGTAAATCCGCTTGGTACACTTGTGTCGACCTCATATTCGATCATGTTGAAGTCCCCCAGAAGGACCCACTCGTCCACCTGATCCGGTAGAGCCTCCTGCAATGTCCGCCAGAAGTGTCCACGTTGTCCGTCCTCATTCGGAGCATACACATTGAGTATCCCAACTCGTGTGTGTTGCAAGTGTAGGACCAGGAATTGTGCTCTGCCTCGTACTATGATCCCATGCCTCTGTATCAGCCCTGCCCACCGACTGCTGACACAAATCAGCGTACCCCCTGTTCTTCCCACAGCTGGATTCCACATTCTCGTGTACCCCGGTAGAATCCAACAGCCCTCGCCCATCATTGAGGCCGATATATGGTGTTCCTGAAACGCAGCCACATCCACCTTCGCTGATTGACTGCCGATCTCCGCCATACATAGCCCAAGACGCTCGCGTCTGCGTTGACCATATGTGTCAGCATTCGCAAGCCCCCGCACATTCCACGTCATCACATGCAAATCAATCATCCAAAACTATGGAGAAGCTGGGTCAGGGATCTGACCCGATTCCTCAACCCATTCCAGCGCTTCTGGTATTCTTCGTGGTGCGCAAGTCCGTCTCGAGCTCAGCTACCACAAAGTCCTGCTCCGGTGGCTTTGTGTCTGGTTTTGACACACAAAAAATGCCCGGCTGAACTTGCAGAACACTCTCCAGGAAGGGGAGCAGTTGTGGTTTCAACGGACGGTTGCCGCACACGGGTGCCAGCAGCGGTCCGGAAGTTCCACCAGGCAACTTCATCACCAACAGCTCTTTCTCATCCCGCCTCCACCGCCACAAATACAGTCTACATGGTTTTGCGGGCCACGCTGGACCCATGGCCGCTTCTTTGCGTCTCAACGCCTCCTGTTCTTCCTTCCTGTCTCTCGCCTCTTGTTCCTCCGGCGTGAGATGATTGAGAAGGACATGCACTTGGCCCGGGTGAGCTTCCGCCCCATTCGAACCCGCCTTCTCTGGCCTTCGAGGAGCATCCACCGGAGATGCCCGCGTAAAAGATTCCAGCCGTCGATTCTGCATGCCTCGTGCATGCTTTTCGCCAAACGGGGCTGCCAGAGTGGCCTTACCATTTCTGTGGACCCTCGTGCTTAATTTAGTCTTTACCCCCTTCACTGATAGACCGTCCATCTTCTTCTTTTTTGGCCTGCTCCGACTCCTACGCGGTTTCGTCGGCGGTTCCTCACTGTTATCCTTTTGCGCCATCGCTTCCTCTGCCTCCTCTTCCACGTTCTGGAGGGCGCCAAAGCGACCTCCCATTGTAGTCAGCACTGGGCGTACCGGAGCTTCCTGATTCGCCACCCGTGCGCTCTGCTTCCTTTGCACGGGGTCCAATCACTTCCCTCTTTGCTCTTCTCCTCAGGTACGTTCTCCTTTCCCCATGCCTGTCTCTTCTTCTTGGCAGCCAGAACTGGGCACGAAGCAATAACATGTCCGTTCACCTTACAGAATCTGCATGCGAGCCGTCCTCCCCGCAATGTTACTTTTATGTTCGCACCACGTATCCGGACCTCCTTCGGCACATCCTCTACAGTCGTGCCCCGAAGCTTCAACCTGACCGGGCCTTTCACTCCAGGCACTGTCTCCACAAAGCCATACTCATACGCCCCCAGCGCCTGAGCAAGGCACCGCATCAGTGGTTCGGAACGGCAACAAAAGGTAGGAATGTCCCACAGTTCAACCTCCAGATCCTCTTCTCTTGCAAGGTACGACTCCTTCTCCTGTGGACAGCATTCTGGGATCCACTTAAGGATTCGGGCCCAGTACGGATCGGCGCGCAGTGAGCGTTGTGCCAAAAAGGACTCCATGCAAGATGCATCGCTGAGTTCCCCTTCGAAACATCCACGCCCCAAGTTTCGCATGGCAACAACTGAGCACTGCAAGCCAGGATCTCCCAGGGACGCATTTATCCAGTCTTTGATCTCCGAAGTAGGCGGGATCCTTCCTCCGAAGATCACAGTGAACATAGTTCCACGGGATTCCATTTGTTGGCGCTCTGCCTCCACTGCAGAGATCTCTTCTAACGTTAAGTCCAGGACTATCCGATGGCCAACTTCCAATTCTTCTACATGGGACAGAGATGGCCTAGCAGCCTCCTCGACCCTCGTCACACCCGTCAGCATCGGCACCCTCACCTTCAAAGAATCAGGTAATGCCTCCTTTCCTTTCCACGCGTTCTTCGGCGATGCAGCTTCCACAAGTTCTGCTGGTTTGTCCTTCAGTGACACCATCGTCTCCACTTCCACCCGGCCTTTGCGCCCCGAACTCAGCCTGTTCTCTTCCCGAGAGTACTCCTCTGCTCCACAGGTGTAATCGGCTCCGATCCCTCACCAACTTCCTGATTCACCATCTGTTTCCCGGCACACCTACCCAGCTCGTGTCCTGTCTCCGCAAGGCTCCTGTCTGTCCTCTGGTCCTGTCTGTTACTTTCTGATGACCCCCCACCCTCCGCGTGCCCGTCCCTTCTTCCTCTCCACCACGCATACCCCACACATCCCGCACAGTCTTACTCATCCCTTGCACTGCCATGCTCACCGAAACACCCTCACCGTCTACTCGCAAGCACACACTCACCCATTGTGCCCTTGGCTTCGAACTGCTGCCCGCTGCTTCCCTCTCTCGCTCGTTAGATCTACTCGGTAGCACCTGCTCTCTCGGTACTGACAGTGGCTGCACACTCGCCGCTGCAAACTCCTCAAGCACCAAACCCAGCTCCGTATCCCGTTCACCGCTCTCCACCACCATGCTTCTAGGAGACCCAACCGACGCCCGTGTCGACGTCTCCTCTATCTCCTTCAACAGTTCTTCCCACGCTGTATCATCTGCCACGATACCCTGTTCCTGACCGCGCGCCTTCCACTCTCTTTCCGCATCTTCAGAGGACTCCGTCATGCTCCAGACAACTCTCGAAGGCAAAGGTGGGGTACCTTCACCCATCCACAACAGCTCAAAGTCTCCATCAGTCCAGTCTCGCAAAACGAAATCCGCCTGCCTCCACCCAAATCGGTCCTTGCATATCTCTTCCAACATTTCCTGCAAGTTGTCTTCCCCGCACCCCGGGACTGTCAGTAGCTTCCAGCCTCCCAATTCTCCTTGCATGAGCACCCTCGAATGACCCTGTTCATCCATCCACATCAACCACACTGTCTGTTCCTGTGCCTTGGCCTCACGCTTTCCTCCCACAGATCCTTCGGACACACCTTCACTATGAGCCCGCACGCCTGCTTCAAGTTCTTGTGGAGGAGACTGCAACACCGGTCGCACCTCCACCTGACTCAAGTCAACCTCATACTTAGGAATCTTCCCTTCCTCGATTCCTTTTGCCCGCATTGCCATCGCTACTGCTTGATTTGACAGCAAGTCGGCTCGTTCATTTTGTTCCCTTGGTATATACTCAATCTCCACCTCCTGAAACAGCCCCAGCAACACACACACTCGCTCGTGCAACACCTGTAAGCCTTTCGTTCTCACATTCACCTCTCCTTTCACCTGCTGTACCATCAGCTTCGCGTCGCCTCTCACCTTCAACTTCTTCACCCCTTCCTCGCGAGCCATCAACAATCCAATTGTTAATGCCCAATACTCCGCCTGGTTGTTGGTTGCGCGCTTCAATCCTTGAATGGTCTCCTTAATCAAGCCTCCTCCTTCTCGGCTTAAGGTTGCGCCTGCACCTGCTACCCCTTTCGGATTCTCCTTGGCCGCTCCATCTGTATGTAAAACATACCACTCATTCGCATCCCCACTCCTGCAGCTCCTGTCCGCTTCCTCCAGCACGTCCCCCAGATTTTTTGGTCGAACCACCTCAAGATCACCCGACACTTCGCCTTTCTCTGCCGGCCCTGCTGAACGGAGTCTCCTCGTCGAGAACACCGACCCCTCTTTACGCGACATGATGTCCCTGTATCCAAGTCCCCTGCGTCCTCGTCACACTCTGTCCTGTACCCTGTTCTCTCTGCTTGAACCCTAAATCTACCCCCCTGTTTCCTTTCTCAAAAACAGAGGCCTAATTTCCAACGAAGAACCCTAATTACCCTGCTCTACCCTACCGGCCCTGCTCTGCCCTCATTTCCCCTGTTTATGCAGTCCGACAAATCTGCTCCTCGCCTCAAGTCCTTCACAAATCCGAGCCGAAGCTCGTTACCCATCTGCAATTCCTGCTACACCCCCCCCAAATCCGCCTTCAATTTTAGGATCCGCGATTCTGTGAACCTGCACAAACCCTAGCTTCTCCAACACCGCCCCCTGCGCACACCACTCCAATCTCCTTGTCAATCCTACTTGTGAACTCCACGGCTCTCTTCCCGAGCCCTCCTAATCCTACCCACCTGCTTAATCTACCAAAGAGCCTTCTCCTGTGCTAGAATCTAGCTAACCTGCACGAAATCACTAAGAAACATCTAGAAAATGCATGGCGCCTGGAGGGCGCCACACAGCACACATCCTCAGCAGATCCTACATGCTCCAAATGCCCAAATCTAGAAACTTGCAAAAACCACCTCTTGCACCGCCCGCAATCGTGTTGATATGAATGCGCAATCGTGTTGATATGCAATCGTGTTGATATGAAGGAATGTTTAAAGTTTATTCATGGGGCTAAATACAAGTGTACATAAAAACATCCCAACGGATTTTATATAAACCTACTCTTATTCCCATCCCCCTAAACCCAAGCATCTGAGTGTTGAAGAAGAAAGTAATCGATTCAGACCTTTACGGGTCTAGTCTCTCGCCCGGATACTGTCTCGAGCTTCAATCTCCAAACCACAGCTCACAAGCACACCAAAGAAAAAAGCAAACACAAACAAACGAGGCCAAACCAATCTGCAGCAGATGCCCAAAGTAGCTCCATCACAACCACTATAGCATACCACATACACATCCACCAAGATCAAACATCAAATGCCCAAGGATATGCCCAATACGCATCAGAATGACCACTTATTGCAAACACACCAAACCTCTTCGTAAACAAGAACCATCGTTGCAGTTGCCCTCTTAGAAGATACCCATTAAACCTTAGAGCAATCCCTAGCAAACTGTATAGCAAATGCCCAAAAGAGGAGTAACACCATAAAGCACACCAAAGCAACAACCAAATGCACAAACACACGAGGTCAAACCAATCTGCAGCAGATGCCCAAAGTAGCTCCACAACAACCACTATAGCATTTGCACATCAAAGAGGAGTAACACCGTACCAGAATAGCCATACTCGTTTCCAAGCATGGGAGCCTCACGCTCGGGGTGTACTAGGCTCAACGCACACGCCGACAAGCCATAAATGGTGGTCCTTACCACCTCAAACATGGAGCCGCACTTCCACTAGTAGCTCAAGTCCCGGGAAGCCGACTCAAAAAGATGCCACTACTGAAACCAGCAAGAGGCAATGAAACGCAAAACGCAAATGCCTGAACTAGCAAAGTGTATAACTCCTTCTGGACACCCAACCAGCAACACGTGTTCGGGGTCTTCAGTCTCTGACCATTCAGCACAGGCCCGTAGGCGGTGCCTAACCCGAATCAGTGAGCCAATCAAGTGCATACGAATTTGCCACACAGCTTTGCCCATTCACCGCAAGTGCCACAAGGAACAACCAACGTCGCCAAGAACACGACCATCCACATACACATACGCAAGTGCCAGCAACATGTCACTCGGGGTCTTCAGTCCCTGACCTTTCAGCACAGGCCCGTAGGCGGTGCCTAACCCAAGCAACGAGCTAATCAAGTGCGCATGCCACCAGAAACAACCTCTCAAAAACAACCTGCAGCGAAACGCAAATGCCTGAACTAGCAAAGTGTATAACTCCTTCTGGACACCCAACCAGCAACACGTGTTCGGGGTCTTCAGTCTCTGACCATTCAGCACAGGCCCGTAGGCGGTGCCTAACCCGAATCAGTGAGCCAATCAAATGCATACGAATTTGCCACACAACTTTGCCCATTCACCGCACATGCCACAAAGAACAACCAACGTCGCCAGGAACACGACCATCCACAAACAATCCTCTAGAAACGACCAGCATCACAAGGAACAACTCTCCACCATACCAACATCCACACACATGTCGACTAACCATGAAGCTTCCTCAACAAAATCAATGACCATTGCCCCCACATGCAAGACCAGAACAAGAGCAAACGCCATCAAATCGCCATGTCTAGCCAAAAGGACCACCACTGAACCATGGTAATACTCGCAGATAGCTATGGGTGACGAGGCCATGCTGTAATCCGCATCATCATATGTACCATTGCAGTTGATGACTTGCCCAGACTCCGCTTGCCGTGGCTACAAGGGAGTCAGCAATATCGCTTTCAAACAAGACACAAACAACTTGATTTCGCAGCTCATACATGACAATCCAAGCTTGCCATGCATGGTAAGACCATGCTCCAGACCCACAGCAACAGCATCTACTCATATGACCTCATCAAAGTTACCCCATGGTTTTACCCCTTCTGGGCAAATGCAGCAAAACGTAGAATCGCACACATGCCATCCGAGACTCCAAATTTCCGCTCCAAAACTTGAGGAAGGACATAAGAGCTCACACCCTCACTACCCATCTCCTCAATTTCATAAAAAACCGAGCAATCAAGGCGCACATGCATCAAACCCTAGAGTGAACCCTAGCATCGCACACATACCCTTCGAAACTCCAAATCCTTGCTCCAAAACTTGAGGAGAGACGTAAGAGACCACATCCTCACTACCCATCTCCTCAATTTCATCAAAAAACCGAGCAATCAAGGCGCACATGCATCAAACCCTAGAGTGAACCCTAGCATCGCACACATACCCTTTGAAACTCCAAATCCTTGCTCCAAAACTTGAGGAGAGACGTAAGAGACTACATCCTCACTACCCATCTCCTCAATTTCATGAAAAACCCGAGCAATCGAGACGCACATGCATGAAATCCTAAAACTCACCACACAGTCGAAAATTCCAAAAAATTCCTTTGAATCGAGTCAAAGGGGCCATCAAGACATCACCGTGCAACCATCTAACACTCCATCTCCCCCACCGCCAAGGCGCTAGGCGCCAAGGCGGCTAGGGTTTTGCAATCGTGTTGATATGAAGGAATGTTAGAAGTTTATTCATGGGGCAAAATTACAACCAACAATTCCACGATTTTCCCTTACCTACTATGCCGTTTGTGCTACTTCTCTAGCTAGCTAAAAATACTATGTACACCTTAGACCTCACTACCTCACTACGTCAGCAGCCACGTCGGCAGCCACGTCAGCAGCCACGTCGGCAGCCACGTCAGCAGCCACGTCGGCAGCCACGTCGGCAGCCACGTCAGCAGCCACGTCAGCAGCCACGTCGGCAGCCACGTCAACAGCCACGTCAGCAGCCACACCAGCAGCCACGTCAGCAGCCACGTCAGCAGCCGCGTCGGCAGCCACGTCAGCAGGCACGACAGGCAGGCAGGACAGACCGCAGGACAATGCCAAACACCAGAAAGCTTTGTTCCTCATCCGTGGGAGTCCACTAGCCACCTAGGTGGGCTCCATCTCCACTTCACCTGACGTTGAAGTTTTACTCCAAGCAGTGGAAGCCACTGTCTTTCGAGAAAGTCCCGCTCCTCCAGATCACCTCGTTCCCAAGCAACCTCATGGTGAGAAGCCACTGCCGACACCAGTGTAGTCCAGAAGAAGACAACCGCACGCTGAGTCGTCCACCTCCTCCCCTTAAACACCCCTGCATTTGTGATCGCCAAATGGCCCACATGGTGCAACCCCGAATGAAGTACCACTGACTCGACGACATTCCCGACGGCTCTTCCACTGTATCCAAAGCGAGGCCCGGACTAAAGCTGGGAAGGTCTCTGTCCCCCTTCACAACCCACACGCCGGCTGACTTTGAGACATGAATCGCGTACTCCCCAAGGCAAGCTAGCTCCCAACTTATTAACACGTCCTGCCGACATACATGCTTCACCACCCGCAGTGTATGAGTCCAGATCTCCTGCGCGCACACGCATTCCCAGAAACAGTGTCGCTCCGACTCCAACGTCCCGCAAGCCTCGCACCCCTGAGCCGGGAGCCCCCAGATATTCCCACGCACCGCCAAACTGTTCTGGAGAAGCATCCACATCATCGCCTTAATGGCTGCCGGCCACGGACCCGACCAAAGCTCCCGCCCGAAATCCTTGCTCAACCCTCGCGGGAGACCAGCGGCATGTAGGTGGTCAGCCAGCTTGGAGACCGGGCGCTTACCCAGTAGCAATCTACGACCCATTCCCGGTTTGTAGTTGAAGAAGCTGCTCCCCAATTCTCCTGCAGTCCACCTCCACGCCTTGGGATCGAAGTCAAGTTCCTCAACGGCCCCTTTGCGAAAAGGTACAACACTCTCCACTCACCATGTCGGACGCTTGGGTCCACACAGGGGTACTTGTTCGCCATGTCTACCACCCGTGCTAACCGCGCCAATGACAGATCGGGCAACTGGGTAATCGCGATCTCATGTGGCTGCAGCAAACCGTCCTCTCTTGAGACTCGAAACCTCGCCCCTTCCATGCCTGCCACGTCATACACAAACCACACCGTAGATTCCCCCTGTTCCTCAACGAGCAGCCAATCCCCTGTTTTGATCCCCTGTTCCTGCCAATCTCCCATTTCCCGCAGCCGATCACGGGCATACACAAGGTCTTAACTGCGCGCCTCATGGTCTCCGTTACCACTCGTATCGGGTGATCCTCCCACCTTTGAATCCAGTGGGTATCCAAAGGCGTTTCTCCCACCTGTAAATCCTCTAGCTGTTGAACCCGTCGCAATCCAGCCTTGTGCCACCGTCGGAAGCAATCGCGCATCGATTGCGACATCCTTTCATCACCTAAAACCCAGCCCTCCTCTGACCGCATTAGCTCGTGGAGAAACACGGGGTGTCTCAGATACTCGGCGCGGCATCCCGGGACCACGGGTACAGCGCCCCCTTGAGCTTCTCCCAGGTGCTGAGAAGCTTGCCTGAAAAGGATTCCCTGATTACCGGGAGCCGGAGCGCCGAAGTTGCCAGAAACCACACGCTGTCCTGTGCCCATTGCACCACTCTCCCAGATCCCCGGGCTGGCCGTACACGTTCTAGGAAGTCACGCAGCAAAATTTCCATGGTTGACTCCCGGGTGACAACCCCTGATCACCAACTTGACCAACAACGCTTGCGCTGCTTCCAACGGGGGGATCAAACCAAGGCCACCTTCCGACTTCGGCATAGTGCACGACTCCCATCTCACACGGGCTTGGTAACGCATGCGTTGGCCAGCTCCTTTCCAGATGTACGCGCGCAGTAAAGCTTCAATTTTCTTCATTGTCTCCACGTTGACGCTCCATACACCTGCGAAAAACCAGAGGCTCCCAAGCAGGACACTGTTAGCGACCGTGGCACGCGCAGGGAAGGACAGTTTCCTTTTCCCCCACTGGGTGATGTGATTGGCCACGCGCTCTAGCACAAAGACACTCTGACGTACCGGTCGTAACGTGCACCAATCTGAAAGCCAAGATATCTCGTGGTGGCTCCTCTCTCCACCCATTGAAAACCCCAGTCACGCCCCCAGGTCGGGGGATTCCCATCGCCAAGCCAGATCCCCTTGGACTTGCCCCAATTGGTTTTCGCCCCAGCCGCTAAGTTGAAGCGCTCCAGAAGGCGTTTAACCGTGTCCAGATTCTCTTCCTCGCCTGCTAGTAGAAGACCAGCGTCGTCCGCAAACAGGCTGTCCAGCACCTCCTGTTGTATTCCCCTGTCTGCACCTGCCAGGACAAGCTGATCCGGAAGTGGTATGCCACGCGGACGCCTGGGTCTACGTGCCAAAAGGTGGGCGTGAAGCGCCTCTGCCTGCATAAGGAATAGGTACGGGGCCAGCGGGCACCCCTGTCGAACAGACCTGCGCAGCTCGATCATCCGACTCATCCTTCCGTTTAGGATCAGCAGCTCTTTGAGTGCCGGTACAGCCGGGACACCCAGCTCACGAATGTCCGTGGAATGCCCTTCTTCACCATCACTGCTTCCATGAACGACCAATCCACTCGATCATACGCCTTCTCCGCGTCCAACAGAAGCAAGCAGTAGTCCCAGCAAGCCCCTGTGCACGTTCCCCCGCCAACAACATCGTTGCCACGTTCTCATATAGTTGCCTCCCCTTCACGAAGCCGCACTGGGACGAGCTCACAATCACCTGCATGATCGGCCGCAACCGGTTGGCTAGTGTCTTGGCTACAATCTTGTAGCATGAGTTCATCATGGAAATTGGCCGCCAATTGCGCACCAACGTAGGATCTGATGAACCTTCCTTCGGCAGTAAAGCTATCATACCCTCTGCATAACTGCCAGCCCATGCGCCGTCATCCGGCCTAGCACACGCGTCCATCCACTCCCTGTGTACAGCCGCTCCTATCCAATTCCACGAGTTCGCGAAGAAGGACATTGGGATCCCATCCAAGCCCGGTGCCCTGTCTCCACGGCTCAATTCCCGCATTGCCAACGCATTCCTCCTCCGTGAATGGTTGGACTAGTCTCCGCTGCATCTCCGATGTCACACAAGGATCCACAGCTGCTAGCACCACATCACACGCCTGCCTTCGCGCACGGACCATGGCTCTGCAGAAAAGAGTCTCCTGAAGTATTCCACACCTACCTCCATCATCTCTTGCGGGTCCTCGCGTAACCGCCCCTCATCGTCCTGGAGACCTACCACTGGCTTGCTCCTCAGTGTGGGCTTGATAGCGCGATAGAACTCTGCGTTCAGCCTCTTCTCATTGGAGTACCAGCGCTGCATCCGGAGTCGCATGCAATCACGAACCTTCAAGTCCTCCAGTCCTTCCAGGTGCTTCTTCACCACCTCTCTCCTAGCCACCACCCATCCGTTGTCCGGGTAACGACACAGAAGCCGTTCGCACGCCGCCAGACTCCCTCGGACTGCTCTCACCTTCGACAAGACTGATGTATGCTTGGCCTTTTGATCTGCACGGCACCAACGAGACACTTCCTGGAGGAACTCGCTCAGGGCCAACCGGTTCCTTCTGGTCCTCTGAGTTGCCAAATCTCTTCCAGTTTCGCCCTCGTCTCCGGGTCACCTATATACCTAGATGTGATTGCCGCAGGCGCGAATCAAGATCCGGCCTAGCCATGATCCTTACGAAGAGCGAAACCGGCGCGTGATCCGAGAGAGTGAAGCCTTCCCACCTACGCATCCACCCACATTTCTCCAAGATCCACGAAGACCCGTATATCCTATCCAGTCTCCTGTGGAGGACCTCTCCCCCGGTGCGACCCCTGTTCGAGTAAACCGCGGCGTGTGTGCCCGAAAGGAAGGGCCCCGAATACGTCCTGTATCCCCATCACCACCTGTAGCGTTCTCCATGCTTGTTGTTCAGCTTGTCCCACCGCTGATCCCACGTACGCGTAAAGCCGCTTGGTGTGCTCGTGTCAAGTTCCGACTCAATCATGTTGAAGTCTCCGAGCACCACCCACTCGTCCACCTGAGCCGGCAATGCCCCCTGTAACGTGCGCCAGAACGTCCCTCGCTGCCCATCCTCATTTGGCGCATAGACGTTGAGTATCCCGACACGCGTGCGCTGCAACTGTAGACAAGATACTGTGCTCTGCCACGGATGATGATACCCTGTCTCTGTATTAGCCCTGCCCATCTACTGCTTACGCAAAGCAAAGTACCTCCTGTCCTCCCAACCGCGGGTTCCACATCCGCGTATATCCTGGAAGGATCCAGCATCCTTCCCCACCATTGCAGCAGAAATGTGGTGCTCCTGAAACGCCGCTATGTCTACCTTCGCTGACTGACTACCCATCTCCGCCATGCAAAGCCCAAGACGCGCACGCCTACGCTGCCCGTAGGTGTCCGAGTTGGCAAGGCCCCGCACATTCCATGTCATCACGTGCAGATCCGTCATGAGACCTACGGTGAAGCTGGGTCAGGGATCTGACCCGTGTCCTCGACCCACTCCAACGACTCTGGGATCTTCAGAAGTATGTCCGCCTCCAGTTCCGCAACCACGAAATCCTGCTCCGGTGGTTTGCTTGCTGGTCTAATGCGCATCGCGCCCGGTTGGGCTTGCAGAGCACTCTCCAGGAAAGATGTCAGTTGCGGCGCCAGGGGACGATTGCCACACACAGGTGCCAGCAAAGGCCCCGAAGCGCCATCGGGCAGCTTCATCATCAGCACTGCTTGTCCCATCCTAAGCGCCATCGCCATAGGTACAGCCTACATGGCTTCGAAGGCCATGCAGGACCCATGGCCGCTTCTCTTCGCCGTGCATCCCCTCCTCTTCCATCCTGTCTATGTGCCCGCTCCTCCGGTGTGAGGTGGTTCAGAAGGACATGGACCTGGCCTGAGCTAGCTTCCGTCCGTGCCCGACTTCCACCCACTGTCTCTCTCGCACTTTCGAGGGGGTGCCCGATCAGCCAATCTCCTCCGTTGATTCTGCATGCCGCCCTTATCTCCAAAGGTCCTGCCAAGGTGGCCTTTCCAGTCCGCTGGGCCCACGTGCCCAATTTAGCCTTCACTCCTTTCACAGGTATCCCCTCCGCTTTTCTCTTCTTCAGTCTGCTCTGACTCCTCTGCCGAGGTCTTGGCGTCACCGCCCGCTCTTCGCCTTCCTCCTCTTCCACCTCGTCATTCTGTTCTGCATGCTGAAGGGCGCCAAATCGACCACCCACCGTGGTCTGGACCGGGCGAACCGGGGTTTCCTGGTTCACAGATCGAGCCTTCTGCTTTCGTTGGACCGGGGTCCAGTTTCCTTCTTCCTCGCCGTTCTTCTCAGGTACGTTCTCCTTCCCCCATGCCTGTCTCTTCTTCTTCGCTGCCAGGAGGACATGAGGCGATCACGTGACCATTGACCTTGCAGAATCTGCAAGCGAGGCGTCCTCCACGCAGCGTCACTTTGATGTCTGCACCACGTATCCGCACTACCTTCGGTACGTCCTCCACCTTCGTACCCCGCAACCTCAGTCGGACCGGCCCCTTCACCCCAGGCACCGTCTCCACAAAACCATACTCGTGCGCGCCAAAAGCCTGAGCTAGGCAACGCATCAGAGGTGCAGATCTGCAGCAGAAGTCGGGATGTCCCACAATTCCACCTCCAGATCCTCTTCTTGCAAGGTAAGCTTCCTTCTCCTGCGGGCAGCACTCCGGGATCCACTTAAGGATCCTAGCCCAGTACGGCTCCATGCGCAGTGATCTCTGTGCCAGGAAAGCTTCCATGCATGACGCATCACTGAGTTCACCTTCAAAGCATCCACGCCCCAAGTTCCGCATGGCCACCACCGAGCATTGCAAGCCAGGATCACCAAGAGAAGCATTGATCCAATCCCTGATCTCCGAGGTAGGCGGGATTTTACCTCCGAAGATAATGGTGAACATGGTCCCGCAGACACCATCTGTTGGCGCTCAGCTTCCACCGCAGATAGCTCCTCCTGGGACAGATCCAAGACCACACGATGGCCCTCCTCCAGATCTTCCATGTGAGATACCTTCGCCTTGTCGATCTCCTCCACCTTTGTCACCCCGTCAGCACCGGCACTCTCACCCTCAACGATTCAGGTAAAGACTCTCTTCCCTTCCATACGTTCCTCGGGGAGGCTGCTTCCACAAGCTCCGCTGGTTTGTCCCTCAGGGACACTACCGTTTCCACCACCGCAGGCCCCGTTACCCGAGCTCATCCTACGATCTCCGCCAACGCCATCTCCCTTCCTGCTATTGGTCCTTGTCCCTGGTCTTCCCGAGAGGGCTGCTCCCCTTTTTCTGCTCCATTGTCGCTTATCTCCCTTAATGGCCCCTCCCGAGACCTGTCCACCTCTCTCAGACCCTGCACAGCCTGCACCTGTCCCTTTCCCTCCCAGAACGGCCATTTCTTCCTCCGCTCCATCCCATGCACTTCGAATCACCTGGCTGTTCACCACTTCCTCCTTCTAGCCTCCTCCAAGCTCACCACACACGTTCCCCAACCGCTCGCAAGCACACACGGACCCATTTCTGACTTGTCTTCGAGCTGCTCCCTGCCATTTCCGCCTCACCAAGGTCAACCGCGGCCTCACCCGGCCCTGACAGAGGTTGACCACTGTGCCGCAAACTCCTCGAGCATCTGACCAAGCTCCACGCGTCGTGTACCACCATCGACTACCACACTCCTTGGAGAACCCACCGACATGCGTGTCGAGGCTTCATCCATTTCCTTGAGTAGCTCCTCCCATGCTGTGTCATCGGCAATCGTTCCTTGCGTCTGTTCTCTCGCCTTCCATTCCCGCTCCGCATCCTCAGGATCTTCTGTAAAACTCCACACCGCTCTGGAAGGCAGAGGGGGATCCCCTTCCCCCATCCATAGTAACTCAAAATCTCCCTCAGTCCAGTCCCTCAAGACAAAATCAGACTGCTTCCAACCAAACCTCTCCTTGCACAACGCCTCCAGTTCTTCCTGCATGTTCTCATTCTTGCCTCCCGGGATCTTCAACAGCTTCCATCCTCCCAACTCGCCCTGCATGAGAATCCTTGACCTGCTCCGCTCGTCCATCCACATCAGCCAACAGTCTGCTCCTGTAGGCTAGTGACACCCATCCCCCCACAGCCTTCAGAAATCTCTTCCTCCAGAGCCCGCACACTTCCTTCCAGCTCCAATGGGGGGGACTGTAGCACCGGCCTTACTTCTACCCTCTCCAAGTCAACCTCCTCCTCCAGGGCACATCGTCGACCACTCCTTTGGCTCGCTTAGCTAGCACGACGCATAGTTTGACAACAGTCCGCGCGCTGATTCTGCTCCCTTGGCACGTGACTGATATCCACCTCCTGGAACGCGTCCAACAGTACACATACCCGCTCGTGTAACACCTGCAGACCCTTCGTCTCACGTTCACCTCTCCCTTGACCTGCTGCATCATCAGCTTAGAGTCAACCCGCACCTTAAGCCTCTTCACTCCTTCCTCGCGGGCCATCAATAACCCAATCGTCAGCGCCCAATACTCCGCCTGGTTATTGGTGGCGCGCTTCAGACCCTGCACCGTCTCCTTCACCAATTCTCCGCCCTCTCGACTCAAAGTGGCACCTGCACCCGCTGCGCCCTTCGGGTTCTCCTTGACCGCACCGTCTGTGTGCAACACATACCATTCTCCCATGGCTTCTTTCTGACGACACCTCTCTGCTTCATCCATTGCACCCTCCAAGTTCCTCGGACGAACCACCTCGAGATCACCAGAGACTTCGCAGTTCTCTGCAGGACCCGCTGATCGAAGCCGACGCGTCGAAAACACGGACCCTTCCTTACGCGACATCGCCTCCTGTTCCCCTGTTTCCTCTCCCCTGTTTGACAACCTAATCGGAGCCCTGCTTCTGCTCCCCTGTTTTAACTCTGTAACCCTACCCAATGCCCTGATTCTGCTTCCCTGCTCCAACTCTGTTCCCCTGCCTCGGCACCCTAACCTGCTGCCCTAATTCCACCCCCTGTAACCCTGTTCTACGCCAGAGCCCTAATTTCTACTAAGGAACCCTAATTATCCTGATGAACCCTAATTACCCCTGTTTGAGCAATCTGACAAATCCCTCTCTCGCCCCGATCCACTGCGAATCTAAGCTGAGCCTTACTACCCATCTGCAATTCCTCCTACGGCCCACCAAGATCTGCCTCCAATTTCAAGAACCGAACAACCTCAACCCTGCATAAACCCTAAGCCGCGCCCAGCGCCGACCACACTCCAATCTGCTGACAAGAACTACAAATCGTGTCTGTACTCCCTACAACACCCTTCCCTGGATCATACTAACCTACCCATCTACACAAATCCTCTAAAACTCCTACTGTGCTACCCACCGACCCTCTTCACCAAAACACTAAGAAATCACCTAAAAATGCATGGCGCCTGGAGGGCGCCACACAGCACGCATCCTAGACAGATTCTACATACTCCAAATGCCCAAATCTAGAAACTTGTCAAAAACGCTCCCGCTCGCAATCGTTGATCGCAATGATTCAATCGCAATCGTGTTGATATGAAGGAATGTTTAAAGTTTATTCATGGGGCTAAATACAAGTGTACATAAAAACATCCCAACGGATTTTATATAAACCTACTCTTATTCCCATCCCCTAAACCCAAGCATCGCTGAGTGTTCGAAGAAGAAAGTAATCGATTCAGACCTTTACGGGTCTAGTCTCTCGCCCGGATACTGTCTCGAGCTTCAATCTCCAAACCACAGCTCACAAGCACACACCAAAGAAAAAAGCAAGCACAAACAAACGAGGCCAAACCAATCGCAGCAGATGCCCAAAGTAGCTCCATCACAACCACTATAGCATACCACATACACATCCACCAAGATAAACATCAAATGCCCAAGGATATGCCCAATACGCATTAGAATGACCACTTATTGCAAACACACCAAACCTCTTCGTAAACAAGAACCATCGTTGCAGTTGCCCTCTTAGAAGATACCCATTAAACCTTAGAGCAATCCCTAGCAAACTGTATAGCAAATGCCCATCAAAGAGGAGTAACACCTAAAGCACACCAAAGCAACAACCAAATGCACAAACACACGAGGTCAAACCAATCTGCAGCAGATGCCCAAAGTAGCTCCACAACAACCACTAGCATTTGCACATCAAAGAGGAGTAACACCGTACCAGAAAACCATACTCGTTTCCAAGCATGGGAGCCTCACGCTCGGGGTGTACTAGGCTCAACGCACACGCCGACAAGCCATAAATGGTGGTCCTTACCACCTCAAACATGGAGCCGCACTTCCACTAGTAGCTCAAGTCCCGGGAAGCCGACTCAAAAAGATGCCACTACTGCAACCAGCAAGAGGCAATGAAACGCAAAACGCAAATGCCTGAACAACAAAGTGTATAACTCCTTCTGGACACCCAACCAGCAACACGTGTTCGGGGTCTTCAGTCTCTGACCATTCAGCACAGGCCCGTAGGCGGTGCCTAACCCGAATCAGTGAGCCAATCAAGTGCATACGAATTTGCCACACACTTTGCCCATTCACCGCAAGTGCCACAAGGAACAACCAACGTCGCCAGGAACACGACCATCCACATACACATACGCAAGTGCCAGCAACATGTCACTCGGGGTCTTCAGTCCTCTGACCTTTCAGCACAGGCCCGTAGGCGGTGCCTAACCCAAGCAACGAGCTAATCAGGTGCGCATGCCACCAGAAACAACCAAATCGCAAAACAACAACGTCGCAAGGAACACGACCAACAACATACACATGCGCAAGTGCCTGAACCAGCAAATTGCATAACTTCTTCTAGGCAAACAACCAAAACCGCAACATGTCACTCTGGGTCTTCAGTCCTCTGACCTTTCAGCACAGGCCCGTAGGCGGTGCCTAACCAAGCAACGAGCCAATCAAATGCATCTCTGTCACCACGAAGTCGCCACACAACGTCACTCATTCATTGCACATGCCACCAGAAACAACCAGCATCACGAAGAACAAGTCCGCACCACACAGAAAAAACCTCCAAAGCCAACCATCATCACAAAGAACAACCAAACGCAAATGCCTGAACTAACAAAGTGTATAACTCCTTCTAGACACCCAACCAGCAACACATGTTCGGGGTCTTCAGTCTCTGACCATTCAGCACAGGCCCGTAGGCGGTGCCTAACCCGAATCAGTGAGCCAATCAAGTGCATACGAATTTGCCACACAGCTTTGCCCATTCACCACACGTGCCACAAAGAACAACCAACGTCGCCAGGAACACGACTATCCACAAAAACAACCAGCATCACAAGGAACAACTCTCCACCATACCAACATCCACACACATGTCGACTAACCATGAAGCTTCCTCAACAAAACCAATGACTATTGCCCTCACATGCAAGACCAGAACAAGAGCAAACGCCATCAAATCACCATGTCTAGCCAAAAGGACCACCACTGAACCATGGTAATACTCGCAGATAGCTATGGGTGACGAGGCCATGCTGTAATCTGCATCATCATATGTACCATTGCAGTTGATGACTTGCCCAGACTCCGCTTGCCGTGGCTACAAGGGAGTCAGCAATATCGCTTTCAAACAAGACACAAACAACTTGATTTCGCAGCTCATACATGACAATCCAAGCTTGCCATGCATGGTAAGAACCATGCTCCAGACCCACAGCAACAGCATCTACTCATATAACCTCATCAAAGTTACCCCATGGTTTTACCCCTTCTGGGCAAATGCAGCAAAACGTAGAATCGCACACATGCCATCCGAGACTCCAAATTTCCGCTCCAAAACTTGAGGAAGGACATAAGAGCTCACACCCTCACTACCCATCTCCTCAATTTCATCAAAAAACCGAGCAATCAAGGCGCACATGCATCAAACCCTAGAGTGAACCCTAGCATCGCACACATACCCTTCGAAACTCGAAATCCTTGCTCCAAAACTTGAGGAGAGACGTAAGAGACCACATCCTCACTACCCATCTCCTCAATTTCATGAAAAACCCGAGCAATCGAGACGCACATGCATGAAATCCTAAAACTCACCACACAGTCGAAAATTCCAAAAAATTCCTTTGAATCGAGTCAAAGGGGCCATCAAGACATCACCGTGCAACCATGTAACACTCCATCTCCCCCACCGCCAAGGCGCTAGGCGCCAAGCACAATCGTGTTGATGCAATCGTGTTGATATGAAGGAATGTTTTAAAGTTTATTCATGGGGCTAAATACAAGTGTACATAAAAACATCCCAACGGATTTTATATAAACCTACTCTTATTCCATCCCCCTAAACCCAAGCATCGCTGAGTGTTTGAAGAAGAAAGTAATTGATTCAGACCTTTACGGGTCTAGTCTCTCGCCCGGATACTGTCTCGAGCTTCAATCTCCAAACCACAGCTCACAAGCACACACCAAAGAAAAAAGCAAACACAAACAAACGAGGCCAAACCAATCTGCAGCAAATGCCCAAAGTAGCTCCATCACAACCACTATAGCATACCACATACACATCCACCAAGATCAAACATCAAATGCCCAAGGATATGCCCAATACGCATCAGAATGACCACTTATTGCAAACACACCAAAACCTCTTCGTAAACAAGAACCATCGTTGCAGTTGCCCTCTTAGAAGATACCCATTAAACCTTAGAGCAATCCCTAGCAAACTGTATAGCAAATGCCCATCAAAGAGGAGTAACACCTGTAAAGCACACCAAAGCAACAACCAAATGCACAAAACACACGAGGTCAAACCAATCTGCAGCAGATGCCCAAAGTAGCTCCACAACAACCACTATAGCATTTGCACATCAAAGAGGAGTAACACCGTACCAGAATAGCCATACTCGTTTCCAAGCATGGGAGCCTCACGCTCGGGGTGTACTAGGCTCAACGCACACGCCGACAAGCCATAAATGGTGGTCCTTACCACCTCAAACATGGAGCCGCACTTCCACTAGTAGCTCAAGTCCCGGGAAGCCGACTCAAAAAGATGCCACTACTGAAACCAGCAAGAGGCAATGAAACGCAAAACGCAAATGCCTGAACTAGCAAAGTGTATAACTCCTTCTGGACACCCAACCAGCAACACGTGTTCGGGGTCTTCAGTCTCTGACCATTCAGCACAGGCCCGTAGGCGGTGCCTAACCCGAATCAGTGAGCCAATCAAGTGCATACGAATTTGCCACACAGCTTTGCCCATTCACCACAAGTGCCACAAGGAACAACCAACGTCGCCAAGAACACGACCATCCACATACACATACGCAAGTGCCAGCAACATGTCACTCGGGGTCTTCAGTCATTTGACCTTTCAGCACAGGCCCGTAGGCGGTGCCTAACCCAAGCAACGAGCTAATCAAGTGCGCATGCCACCAGAAACAACCTCTCAAAAACAACCTGCAGCGAAACGCAAATGCCTGAACTAGCAAAGTTATAACTCCTTCTGGACACCCAACCAGCAACACGTGTTCGGGGTCTTCAGTCTCTGACCATTCAGCACAGGCCCGTAGGCGGTGCCTAACCCGAATCAGTGAGCCAATCAAATGCATACGAATTTGCCACACAACTTTGTCCATTCACCGCACATGCCACAAAGAACAACCAATGTCGCCAGGAACACGACCATCCATAAACAATCCTCTAGAAACGACCAGCATCACAAGGAACAACTCTCCACCATACCAACATCCACACACATGTCGACTAACCATGAAGCTTCCTCAACAAAATCAATGACCATTGCCCCCACATGCAAGACCAGAACAAGAGCAAACGCCATCAAATCGCCATGTCTAGCCAAAAGGACCACCACTGAACCATGGTAATACTCGCAGATAGCTATGGGTGACGAGGCCATGCTGTAATCCGCATCATCATATGTACCATTGCAGTTGATGACTTGCCCAGACTCCGCTTGCCGTGGCTACAAGGGAGTCAGCAATATCGCTTTCAAACAAGACACAAACAACTTGATTTCGCAGCTCATACATGACACTCCAAGCTTGCCATGCATGGTAAGACCATGCTCCAGACCCACAGCAACAGCATCTACTCATATGACCTCATCAAAGTTACCCCATGATTTTACCCCTTCTGGGCAAATGCAGCAAAACGTAGAATCGCACACATGCCATCCGAGACTCGAAATTTTCGCTCCAAAACTTGAGGAAGGACATAAGAGCTCACACCCTAACTACCCATCTCCTCAATTTCATCAAAAGACCGAGCAATCAAGGCGCACATGCATCAAACCCTAGAGTGAACCCTAGCATCGCACACATACCCTTCGAAACTCCAAATCCTTGCTCCAAAACTTGAGGAGAGACGTAAGAGACCACATCCTCACTACCCATCTCCTCAATTTCATCAAAAAACCGAGCAATCAAGGCGCACATGCATCAAACCCTAGAGTGAACCCTAGCATCGCACACATACCCTTTGAAACTCCAAATCCTTGCTCCAAAACTTGAGGAAAGACGTAAGAGACTACATCCTCACTACCCATCTCCTCAATTTCACGAAAAACCCGAGCAATCAAGACGCACATGCATGAAATCCTAAAATTCACCACACAGTCGAAAATTCCAAAAAATTCCTTTGAATCGAGTCAAAAGGGCCATCAAGACATCACCGTGCAACCATTTAACACTCCATCTCCCCCACCGCCAAGGCGCTAGGCGCAAAGGCGGCTGCAATCGTGTTGATATGGAGGAATGTTAGAAGTTTATTCATGGGGCAAAATTACAACCAACAATTCCAAGTTTTTCCCCTACATACTATGCCGTTTGTACTACTCCGCTAGCTAGCTAAAAATACTATGTACACCTTAGACCATGTTCCACCACCTCACCACATCAGCAGCCATGTCAGCAAGCCACGTCAGCAAGCCACGTCAGCAAGCCACGTCAGCAGCCACGTCAGCAGCCACGTCAGCAGCCGCGTGAGCAGCCACGTCAGCAGCCACGTCAGCAGCCGCGTCAGCAGCCACGTCAGCAGCCACGTCAGCAGCCACGACAGACAGGCAGGACAGACAGGCAGGACAATGCCAACACCAGAAAGCTTACACGCACCTGGTTCCTCATCCGTGGGAGTCTACTAGCCACCTAGGAGGGCTCCATCTCCACTTCACCTGACGTTGAAGTTTCACGCCAAGCAGTGGAAGCCACTGTCTTTCTAGTAAGTCCCGCTCCTCCAGATCACCTCGTTCCCAAGAAACCTCATGGTGAGAAGCCACTGCCGACACCAGTGTAGTCCAGAAGAAGACAACCGCGCTGAGTCGTCCACCTCCTCCCCTTAAACACCCCTGCATTTCGTGATCGCCAAATGGCCCACATGGTGCAGCCCCGAATGAAGTACCACTGACTCGATGACATCCCCGGCGGCTCTTCCACTGTATCTAAAGCGAGGCCCGGACTAAAGCTGGGAAGGTCCCTGTCCCCCTTCACAACCCACACGCCGGCTGACTTTGAGACATGAATCGCGTGCTCCCCAAGACAAGCTAGCTCCCAACTCACTAGCGCGTCCTGCCGACATACCTGCTTCACGACCCGCAGTGTATGAGCCCAGATCTCCGCACACACGCACTCCCAGAAACAGTGCCGCTCTGACTCCAACGTCCCGCAAGCCTCGCACCCCTGAGCCGGGAGCCCCCAGATATTCCCGCGCACAGCCAGACTGTTCTGGAGAAGCATCCACATCATCGCCTTAATGGCTGCCGGCCACGGACCCGACCAAAGCTCCCGCCCGAAATCCTTGCTCAACCCTCGCGGGAGACCGGCTGCATGTAAATGGTCAGCCAGTTTGGAGACCGGGCGCTTACCCAGTAACAATCTACGACCCATTCCAGGTTTGTAATTGAAGAAGCTGCTCCCCGATTCTCCTGCAGTCCACCTCCACGCCTTAGGATCGAAGTCAAGTTCCTCCACGGCCCCTTTGCGAAAAAGGTACAACACTCTCCACTCGCCATGTCGGACGCTTGGATCCACGCAGGGGTACTTGTGCGCCATGTCTACCACCCGTGCTAACCGCGCCAATGACAGATCTGGCAAATGGGTAATCGCGATCTCATGTGGCTGCAGCAAACCGTCCTCTCTTGAGACTCGAAACCTCGCCCCTTCCATGCCTGCCACGTCATACACAAACCACACCGTAGATCCCCCTGTTCCTCAATGAGCAGCCAATCCCCTGTTTTGATCCCCTGCTCCTGCCAATCTCCCATTTCCCGCAGCCGATCACGGGCATACACAAGGGTCTTGACTGCGTGTCGCATGGTCTCCGTTACCACTCGTAACGGGTGATCCTCCCACCTTTGAATCCAGTGAGTTTCCAAAGGCATTTCTCCCACCTGCAAATCCTCTAGCTGTTGGACCCGTCGCAATCCAGCCTTGTGCCACCGTCGGAAGCAATCTCGCATCGATTGCGGCATCCTTTCATCACCTAAGACCCAGCCCTCCTCTGACCGCATTAGCTCGTGGAGAAACACGGGGTGTCTCAGGTACTCCAGCGCAGCATCCCGGGACAACGGGGTACAAAGCCTCCTTGAGCTTCTCCCAAGTGCCGAGAAGCTTGCCTGAAAAGGATTCCCTGATTACCGGGAGCCGGAGCGCCGAGGTTGCAAGAAACCACACGCTGTCCTGTGCCCATTGCACCACTCTCCCAGATCCCCGGGCTGGCCGTACACGCTCTAAGAAGTCTCGCAACAAAATCTTCCATGGTTGACTCCCGGGTGACAACCCCCTGATCACCAACTTAACCAACAACGCTTGAGCCGCTTCCAACGGGGGATCAAACCCAGGCCACCTTCCGACTTCGGCATGGTGCACGACTCCCATCTCACACGGGCTTGGTAACGCATGCGTTGGCCAGCTCCTTTCCAGATGTACGCGCGCAGCAAAGCTTCAATTTTCTTCATTGTCTCCACGTTGACGCTCCATACACCTGCGAAAAACCAAAGGCTCCCAAGAAGGACGCTGTTAGCGACCGTGGCACGCGCAGGGAAGGACAGCTTCCTTTTCCCCCACTGGGTGATGTGATTGGCCACGCGCTCTAGCACAAAGACACTCTGACGTACCGGATCGTAACGTGCACCAATCTGAAAGCCAAGATATCTCGTAGTGGCTCCTCTCTCCACCCATTGAAAGCCCCAGTCACGCCCCCAGTCGGGGGATCCCCGTCACCAAGCCAGATCCCCTTGGACTTGCCCCAATTGGTTTTCGCCCCAGCCGCTAAGTTGAATCGCTCCAGCAGGCGTTTAACCGTGTCCAGGTTCTCCTCCTTGCCCGCTAGTAGAAGACCAGCGTCATCCGCAAACAGGCTGTCCAGTACCTCCTGTTGTATTCCCCTGTCTGCACCTGCCAGGACAAGCTGATCAGGAAGTGGTATGCCACGTGGACGCCTGGGTCTACGTGCCAAAAGGTGGGCGTGAAGCGCCTCTGCCTGCATGAGGAATAGGTACGGGGCCAGCAGGCACCCCTGTCGAACAGACCTTCGCAGCTCGATCATCCGACTCATCCTTCCGTTTAGGATCAAGCAGCTCTTTGAGTGATGGTACAGCCGAGACACCCAGCTCACGAACGTCCGTGGAATGCCCTTCTTCACCATCACTGCTTCCATGAACGACCAATCCACTCGATCGTACGCCTTCTCCGCGTCCAGAAGAAGCAAGCAGTAGTCCTCGGCAAGCCCCTGTGCACGTTCCCCCGCCAACAACATCGTAGCCACGTTCTCATATAGTTGCCTCCCCTTCACGAAACCGCACTGGGACGAGCTCACAATCACCTG